>CAJPEV010000401.1:76098-128585 GCA_905338385.1 Darwinula stevensoni
GGCTGTGAGGAGGAAAAGGGGCGATCTGTGGAAGGAGAACTCGTGGATCTTGCATCACGATAACGCGCCGGCTCACACAGCCCTGTCTGTCCGAGAGTTTTTGGCCGCCAAACGGATCACTGAAATGGATCACCCGCCGTATTCGCCCGATTTAGCCCCCAGTGACTTTTGGCTATTTCCCAAACTCAAAAATTTTTTGAAAGGCCATCGATTTCAAAGCATTGAAGACATTCAAACAAATGTGATGCAGGCTCTGAAAGACATCCCGAAAGAAGCCTTCCACCTCTGTTTCCAGCAATTGCAGCATCGTTGGGATAAGTGTATACGTTCTGGAGGGGAGTACTTTGAAGGCGATAAATGTGATTAATTTGTAAGTTTAAAAGTAAAAAATACAAAAATAAAGTCTGGAAACTTAATAGCCACACCTCGTATGAGCATTGTCAGAGTGCAAAGAAAGCAAAGTACTCGAAATCGTATACGTAGCATTAATCATGAATACTGAATTCTATTTTTTTAATAAAAATATTCCTAGAGTCCTAGTCGAGCTTGCGCGAGAGACGGTACATATAGGAAACATGTGGAGTTCTTATAAAATGAGGAATCGTGGAGCTCGATAGGCTGAAATTCCGATTCAAAATAACCCCAGCATCAACTTCAACAACCTTGATATAATCAGATAAGAAGTCTGACAATCTCTCTAAAATATACGCTTTACAGTTCTGATGAAGCAAAAGTGCCATCACCTTTTCCCATGTCAACGGATTTTATCACTCGACGATGGAGAACGGCTTTCGACTGAAATAACTCTTCCTCGAGGCAAACCGTTAATTCGTGGCAGCCATCCTTGTGAAACTGAACTTATTTCCAATTTAATAGTTAAAATCTGCAACATGTAGAGATCCTGCAAGCATTGCGTTTTGACAGGATCAACCGACGAGTCACCTGCACATTTAGTCCCGCCATGGCAGTACTAATAAACACAAAATTCATTACGTGCAAATAATAAATTCACGAAAAATAATTTTCGATCGATTTCATTTTTTATTTTCTAAAATTTGGCAATGATACGGGATCAAGAAAAAGGTTTTAGGCAGGCACCATGGATCTGCTTCGAAAAAAAAAGCAATGAAAATTCGGCCGAAATCTAAGTTCTAACTTTCGATTGATTTCGTTTCTTAATTTTTATTAAATTTGGCGATGATATAGCATTACTAAACCGCTTTAACCGGACAGATATTGTGCATTTCCTTAGAAAAAAAAAAACAAGGATTGAAAACTCGTTCGAAATCTAAGATCATAAAACCCAGAATAATCCAGTCCATATCTTTATTACCTGCAATTATATTATATCAGTATGTGAAAAGACCAAGGTTAACATCATTTTGTCTTCCCATTTGAAATCTGATGTCTGTCCTCGCAAATTGAGGAAAATCCATTATATAAAGTATGATCCATCCAGAGGCACAATGCAGTTTCATCGTTACCACTTCTGGCAGAAAGAGAATTCTTCGCAAGGAGACATGGCTACATCCACACCATTCACACTCATCCTCCTTTCACTTCCTCAACTGTCCCAAGGAAGAAACGTCTTCGCAGATCTCTATTTCTGCTCCAACGAATGTGGGAATGTGAACAGAGGTGAGTTCCGTTTAGATTCCATTCTTCTTTTTAGAATTGTCACCCTACAGGAGAAAAAAATTTTCACATCAGCACGATACCAAAATTAGCCTCTATTAATATTTTATATATAAAGACGGCGAAATCTCTATGTAAAAGGTTACGTTTGATACACCTATACTAACGAGGTGTTTATGTGTTGAAATAATATAGTAAAGTGAAAATGTGGCGTTTGTCAGTCGAGGGTTCTAGAGAGTGCAACGAATCTCCCGAAAACAAAGTAAAATACTTAGGGTTCCATCTTCCTTATTACAGAACCCCAAAGGACAGCAGATCTGACGGGAAAGGCTGACTTTGAAGCAGTATGCACTGAGCTGGAGATCACCTTGGAGCACCTAGAGGAAGGCTACGATGAATACCTACAGCACATCGATGTGAAACCGGAGGTCCTCGAGGAGGCGGACCCTCTGAAATGTCTTCGAGATGTCACCGAACTCGCTCTCGGTCAGCTCCCCTCCAAAGAGAACCTTTATCGTGCCCTTCTGCTGATGGACACCTGGAACTTCCAGTAGCTCTGGCCCAACCTAGTCCACGTAGTCCCCTTACTACCTTAAGTTTTGATATAGTACCTATGTACGAGGGGTGACGTACACCGGCAGGTCCTTAAGTAACTAATCCTCGAGGGGACGACGCCAAATCATAAATTCTGTAACGTGACCGAACATATCAATAACTGTGATTTCCGCTGGTCGATGGAGGGAGCCGTCAGGGATCAGCAATTCAAGAACGGGATCTTCCTCCACTATTTGATGAGGGTTATTCGAGCTTCTCTTCACTCCATCTGCTCTCATTGACTTTTGCATTCGCTCGATGATCAACGATGAACGAAGCAAGAATGCGCTCATCTCCAATCCAGATCATCTCAACAAAGCATCTACTCTTTTGAATTCGTCCTCAAACCCAAGTAGATCTTCATACCATTGTGGAGTTTCATCAGCTGCGAAGTGCTTGGCGTATCTGGATGTTGCAAATTAATGCATGTATGAATGTTTCCATATTTTTATATTTTTCTAATTTTTTTACTGTCTTGCATTCTTCGATTGAAGCTTTGGTTCAGAATGAAGTGGGCTTAAACTCGTTGAAGAAACCACGCATTTCTTGGTACATCTTAAATCACAAACTCAAGAATGCCACATAACCATACTGCCATTTCGAGCGGTTAGCTCCTCTTCATTTTAGGAGGAAGTACAAGATAGACCCACATCCATTACGTTCATTTTTCTATTTTTTTTTTGTCCGAAAATTGTTCCAAGAGGCATCCAAACAACATTTCGGCCGATCGTTTGACCTTTTTTCTTATAGTTGATGGCACGGTCCCGAGAAAAGACAAGACCGTCGAACAGTGAAGCTTCCTCTGTTATTTTTCCCAACATTTTCTCCTCGTGAAAGCAGCACATCAAGAAGCAGTGGGAAGTCACCGTCTCCGACTTCATTTGTATGCATTTGGGTTTGCTGTGAGGTCGAAACAGCATCCAAAAACATTTTTTTGCAATGAAGGGACTAGTTTAGTTCAATTTCAAATTCAAGCAGCTCATTAGCGAACGGCGCATTCTTCTAGCATTGCAAGGTTAGAATTATGAGTACACTTTTGCATGCTAAGAACATGCCCTTCTACGCGAATATTTTAAATAAACGGCCTCATCGTGGATTTTCGGCGAAAAAGAATCGGGGAGCCAATGGCCTCGTATTATCGAAGGTTGTTTTGGGGGCAATGCTGATTTTCATTAAGGGAACTGAAAATTTCTGGCTGAAAATGAAAAGCGTTCTTCGAAATGTACTGTACGAGCCGTACGCGTGTGGGGTGGCCTTTGTGATCCTTGCGGAATTTGTTGCCCGCACAGGAACGGTAAACTACTACGTACACGTAACAAAATGCGATGAATTAACTCAATTTAAATCCACGCGACTGCATTGAGTTTTACTTTCACTAAGCATTTTGTACCACAACAACCGTATACCAAGGTGATTTGTAGTGACTTCCCTGGACTTGTCTGAACGCCTCAGCAAAACTCAAGTCTCAATAACCGATTTCCCCATTTTTTAATCAATCCACTTACTTAGACTCGTACAGGGTTTCGTTGATTTTCTCCATTCCCATCTTGGAACTGGTTTTCAGATTACGTTCAGATTTACGAGGTGTGATCCAAAAGTTTCTGCCCTGAGATATAAGGGAACGTGACTGATTGTTTAAACAAATTTTACTTTTCAGCATTACCTCCTTGGAAATGAATGCTAGTCCGATTGTTGGAACAGTGCTTCAAATTTATTGGGGAAAATTCATTTTCCACCGTCAACTGAAAATGCTGAAATGGCTTCACCGAAGACACCATTGTCAGTTTCGCCTTCATGGCTGCTTCGCTGGAAGTTTTGCTTTAAATTGTTATTATTGAATGAGCTGTTTCATCGGGATGATTACATTTATATCATATGAATAGCTTTAATACTAAATACAAATAAAAAATTGTTCCGAATTCAAAATTCTACCATTTGAAACTGATATTTTCAATGACTACAACGTGCCTTATATTCGAATTATTATTTAAAATATAAATGCACCTAAGACCGATTGCTGGCCCTTCAAATTACTGAAAAGGATGAATGAATATGGGAAGCAAATTTCAGCTTTCTCCGATCATTCCTACTATCTCAGGGAAGAAACTTTTGGATCGCCCCTCGTATTTTGCCATTTTGGAACATGGCATGAAAGTTTTTTTTAATATGAAGGAAAGTAATCTGAAACAAGCAAAACTGCCAGATGAATGCTATCTACGTGAAAAATAAAAGCATGAAGTAACGTGACTTGCAGGCAAATAACGGGCCCAAATTTCATGGAGAAATAATTGAATCTAATATGTCCGAATTGCAGGCGAAAGTAAGGTCACATGAGAACAGCTCTTGCACATCCGTTTAGCAGGTTAATTGCATGCCGCCGCAAAAAATGTAGTTAACATGTAGACAGAATGGAATAGAATTTGCTTGTTTCCCATAACGTAAAAGCAGGAAATTATGATGGTTCCACCTGTTAAGGTGCCATGGGAAAATTTCCTGGGTGCCTTGGGAACATTTGCTATTTTCAGCTATTGAACCCTCGTCGGGATGTCTTCGCTTCAGTGCAAAGTAAATCAAGTGCATCCAATTGCATCCAGGCTATTAGAGTAGTCTGCTGCAGGGGGTTGCGAATTTCGATCTTTCATAGGTTGCACAGCAGGCGGTATGCCTCGCCGAATTGCTAAAGGAATATCTCAAAATAAAATCTGTAGACCATATGTTTGATGCTTCCCTTTGTGTATAAGATCGAGTTGGCTACAGGGGCGGATACAGAAATTTTTCACAGGGAGGCCGGTTCCCAAGTTCCTACCTAACCCCGCTCACCCGCCTACCATCATTCCTCGTTCTTTCGCCTTTTTATTTTTCGTTCGGGGTAAGAACTTGATCATCTATTTCACTGGCTCCAATGAAATACAATGCAGATGGTATTTTGAATAAATAAATCATATGCTAACTTGGTCATGGGGGAGCGGTCGCCCCCCCCCCCGTATCCGCCACTGGTTGGCTATGCATAGAATCGTTTGACTATTTCCATATTATTGCAGAATACACGAGTCCCTATGAGTGCATGTACGCATGCTCAAAGATTAAGCCTTACTCGTCGAGTATCAAACATATTTTGCCCTCTTAAACGGATGTTAATCTCATTTCGTGCTTTGAATAGGCTTCCATGTTTCCAATAGTGCCAGGAAGACTTCTCATGGATCAGATGAAAAGGTGCATGTGAGCATCAAGAAACCTGCTTATTCTATTATCTACTCGACATTGAAATTAAAAGATGGAATATCCAACAGGTCATTGATTGGTAGTACCAAATTACTGAAATAGAACTGCTTACATTCACTATCCTCACGATTCTTCCTTATTAATTTGTTAAAAGTGCCCTGCAGTTATTGTATTTGTTCATTGTTAAGAGGGTTTGGCTTTTCCCAGAGTCTGCTTTGAGGAATACTTTTGAGGGAAAGGAAAGTGGATGGCTACATGACAAGTGACATCAAAGGAGGTTAATGTAATGGTGTACCTGTAAATTTTTTATTTGGGTATACAGTGCGATCTAAAAAGGATCTTGAGCATCAAGATCCTTTTAAGATAGATAACAGGGATCCTATTCTATGAGGATAAGCAAATTTACACAAATGCAGCTATTGGAATACCCTCAACTACAGCCCTGGTCTAATGCTGACCACAGAAAAGTCCCAAATTATGCTTCTAGTGCAGGAATTGGGGAGGAAAAAAGATTCACTGATGAGATGATTGATGGAGGCAGTATCTTCAGCTTTGATTCCTGACAAAAGGGTGACAGGGGAAGGAATCTAGGGGGCAGAAGGAAAGTTAGTGAATTCTCTACTGGGAAAGAGAAGGGTTGTCCAAGATGTGGGAAATACCAACACTCAGATGTTGGCTCACTCTTCTCTGTTGCCAATGCATATTGTCCCCAATTCCTTAGAATCAAACTCTGGTGATAAAATACCTTTCTGAAGTACAGGGTGGGCCAAAAAAACAATGCTGTAATTTTTGGTGAGTTGTCAATCTCTTTGTACGCTGCCGATTTTAATAAACTTGGTAGACTTATAGGTTGACAGAATTGGAGTTTATATACCAAATTTCAACTTTCTGGCTCTAAAATTATAAGGGCTGTAATTATTTCCTGATGACCACTGACAAATTGTGCTGTCGAAAATATAGATATGAACTTGAGGCTGGGGATGAAAGGGAGGTCCGAATTCATGAACTTCCATCCCTGCATGATGTTACATGACAAAGGGAGATTGGGAGGCACGGCCTCAAAGGTTTATTGACCGAGCCATTGATCTGTCGTGTCCCAGACTAGAGGCTAGTGTTCAACAGAATGGAGGGCACATTGAGCACCTTTTCTTTTGAAATGAACGTCCCTAAACCAAATTGTGGGCTTTTTTGTTTGGCATTTGTGCATTTGTTTTTGTTCTGCTTGTTGCTTGTTTTTTTTTTCAGTTGTGAAAGATTTTAAGCTGAAAGATAAAATGAGCACTTACTTTTTGGCTGATGAAATGTAAATTTAGTGCCAATCTCACAGTTTTTGGAATTTTCATGTGAAACTTGGCACAAACCCTAATTGAGTCACCCTGTGTCTACCAAATTTCACCAAAATTGGCAACCTACAATCAGATTGACAACTAACCAAAAATGATAGCTTTGTTATTTTTTGGCCCACCCTGTATTTGAGGATGGAGAGGACTTCACTTCGTTCTTCCAGATAAAATTTTAGTCAGGAGGAAGTATGTGAAATGGGTAATGGCAAACAGCAACTCTGAAAATGTGACCATCTTTAACCCTTATCTGGGCAAGGTATTTTTGAGACACAAACGGGCAAGGCCAAACATTTTTAGAATTTTTTCCTTAAAAGCAAATCCAAACTTTAAAAATTCGTTTTTGAATCTATGGATGATGACTGTCTATGAAACCCATATCAATTTTAATAATATTTTGAAAAAATTGCAGAGAGTAATGAAATGAAATATACCCTGGGGGGGTCCAATGGACCCCCCTTGCCCGGATAAGGGTTAAACATGTCATGAGGTTTGTTTCTCCACATCTTTCCCCAAACTTAAGTGATAAAACTATTAACCCTTTCCCTGGCAGGGATAACCGAACGTTTTGAGGATGTCAATGTAATATTACATCGATGCCAGGAAAAGGGTTAAGAGGATTAGGCTTGCTTTTACTGTCATGCAGTGGCATAGCCAGAATTTCACCTATGGGGGAGCTAAGCAGAACAGTGGGGGAGCTTACGTCTCCTTGTCGGAGGGGGGGAGGATGCATTTTGACCAGAGTTGGGGGGGGGGGGCTGAAGCCCTCCCCTAGCCCCCCCTCACTATGCCACTGCTGTCATGTGCTTACCAAACGAGGGCTTTTCCCTATATATGCACTAAAATATGCAGTCTACAATGTCAATGTTGTGAAGGTGAGCTCACAATCAAGTGAAAAAGTTTGCTAAAAGGCAGGATGCAGTCTTGCTCTAGCTGTTCCCTACAGCAACTCCAATGTGTGTGGAGAGAGGAAAGGTTGAAGTCAAAAACTACACCCTTTTCAATACTGCTTGAGGTCAACGAAACATGGGAAGGATGACATGAATTGAAACAAGGGAAGTGCAGTTACAAATAATCCTCTCTTATCAAACATCTCAGACAACATCTTTCATATCAGTGCATGAGCTCGGTTGGACTCAGCATGTCCCCTGGACTACACAATAAAGCAAGACATGAGCACAAGGAAGGGACGGAATGACAGTAAAAGATGTACAGGCATTATTTCTCTCCTACTATTTCCTGTGAAGCCCTGACTTCACAAGTCACTATCTATCATGGTGAGAAAACAATAAAAGTTGACAAAAGCCCTCACCTAAACCCATGATTTTACATTCTCAAAGAGGGCATCACAGATACATGTAGTTCATCTTTTGGCCACACCATGTGACTTGCACAACATGTGAGATACAGTTTGGAATTCCTCAAGACAATTGTGCAGATAAGAGCCCAGTACTATCACCTATCAAGATTTTGCTTCAATCAGAAAAAGCATTCCAAGCCACCATTGATGATGGAAAAAATGACCATGGAGCAAATATGAGAGGACAATATCCTCTGCAGGCTTTAAAGAGTGGGGCACCATTTGCCTGAAAGCAATAAAGAAAATTTGAAAACAATGTCTCATGGCTTCCAAGTGGAAGACATTGAGTCACAAGGTTGAGTAGGACAAAGAATGATGTAGGGTCCCAAGAGAGCACAGCAGTCCATGCTATGGAGGAACTACATTTTGAATGCAGTTCTCATCATGAGATCAAAATAGGCATCAGTGTCAATTGAGGCACTCACTCCGCTGTAGTAATCATAGAACTCATCCTTTGTCACCTGCAACAAGTAGCAAGAAAAATGCAGATCTGCTTCACATATTTTAGTTTGAATAATGACTTCTGAACCCACCTTTCCATCAACAGAGCCATTTTCTTCAAATTTGGCAAGAAACTTGCGAAGTATTTGCTCCTCAGTCTCCTCTCCACTGAGGTACTTGGGATTGCTTTTCACATTATATGTCTTCTGGAGATCCTCAACTGTAATGACTCCATCACCTGTCACATCCATCTTATTGAAAGCCATCTCCACCAGTTTCTTTCGGTTATTGCTCATTGGGGGCTGCAGAGAGAAGAAATGAAACTCTCTCCCATTAGCATATCCTAAACTTTGAAAATATGACTACTTCCTGCAGAAATGAAATAGAAGATTCTAGGATGTGAAGCACATACACGGACGTTGATGAGAAATTCGTCAAAGTTGATGCTTCCTGAGCCATCTTTGTCAAACATTTTGAATAATGCCTGGGTTTCATCATTAGTAACTTTCAATCCAGTGTCTTGCATTCCTTTGGTGAATTCCTCAATACTCAGGGATTTGTTCATGTTGTCATCCATCCGCCGAAACACCCTGTTGAGACATCAAATACATTTTTGGGGGGTTCCCCTCAGGGAAGTAATATTGTGTGGAAGCACCACACAGGATACTACTGACATGATGAAATGTCATTCCATAGGTATGAAATTACTATAAATGAGCCTCACCTGGAAAAAAAACTCCCCATTAATTTTAGATTCTCAAAATATCATCAGAATGATGGCAATTTTAAATGATTTTGATAGCTAGATAATCGCAGCTTTCCAATGCAAAGCCACTAGTTATCACCATGGCACATATTAAAAGATAATTAAGGAAAATAAACAGCAATCACCTGCTCCATAGACCACACAAGAGAGGAGTTTTTCATGAAAAGGTATACTTTGCAACTACTCAGGGAATAAAAACCTCTTGGCCTGATTACACTTCTGACTTAAGTTATTCTGGCCTAGAAGCCTCACTGCAGCCTTTGTTTACATATCCTGCTACCAAACCAAGGGGTCTGAGGAGATCAAAGCATGTTTCAGATGACAGATAGTCAGATGTGTAAGGCAAATAACTGAATGGCTGGAGTCCACTTGATCAGTCTCCTGGTCATATCCAAAACAAAGGAATCACCCACTTAAAGACAAAATATAAACAGGCTGCTTGGGCATAAACTTTTGACTCAGAATAGAATCTTAATGAATGTATTTGACTCAATATGAACTTTTTGAACACTAAGGGTGGGAGGAGCTTCCCCATCCCCCTACAGTCCTGACATGAGTCCGCCAGACTTTGACCTTTTCTATAAGTTGAAGCAACAACCAAGCAAACGTATCCGAAGCATCGAGGAGGCTTCCACTGAAGTGACCCGAGCTATCCGCCGCATCAACACCGAGGACCTGCTGACGGGCGTGCAAAACTTACCGAAGCGTTGGGAGGCGATCATAAGACAGGATGGTGATTATATTGAAGGGCTGTTAAGTGATTTTGCGAAATGAATTTTTATAAATTGAGATAATAGTAAACTGTGCATTACTTTTGAAATGACCCTCGTATTATGGCCCGAATTCTGATACCTCCTTTAGTTAGAGGTTCTTTAAGGAGAAAACAGACAATTTGTTAAGAGCCTCTTCATCTTGGAAAGCACAAGCTTCATTAAACCTTCCGCTAGCTAACGGTCCTTTAAAGGGACTTTTAGAGAGAGGTGTGAGAAGGCACGTCTTGGCATCACTGTAGATTCTACCTGAGCGTAGTTCTTCCTTTAAAGGTCTAATCTGGCGGGAAATGAGTCAATCCCACGTGGAGTGAACACGGGTGGGTGAAGTTGATTCAGCGCAAGTGGGCTGAGGTGGTAAACCGTGCACTTTCGCAGGAAAACAAAGAGGGGTTTTTTCATTTTCTTGAGTTGTTCTTTGCTTCCAGACTGAAAACAAAATCTGCTGAACCAGCTCAGTTGCAGATCATTTCCCTGGCCACCATGACACTGAGGTTATCTTCCTTCGCTATTTCGAAGCCATCTAACTTTTCAGCAAGCAAAAGTTGTCATCCCTTCGTCGATGACCTGTATAATCAGGGAGTGGGAGGAAAGTAAAGCCTGTGGGATGCGAGATACGGCATTCCTCGAGATCGGCCTACAAACTTGCCTACTCTGCCATAAGAAGCCTCTCTCTACAGGTAGTTTTGTCAAACTATGGATCCGTCAAATGCAAGCGCCGGAAGGAAACTGGCGGTGTTTGCTCGTGACTGACATCACGACCCAGACTCCATGCTGCACGTGAGCAATTTGTCAAATTCTCTGGTTTCAAAGGCTAATGAGGAGAGTCGAAATGAAAACAATAGAAAAATTGATAAACCAACCACAAAATCTTCCATTTCCGATTGGTCCCTTTTGGAATAGCAGATAGAAATTCAGGGCTGGCATTTCGTTTGCATCCAGACATTCAGGGTGATTATAAAGTCTTGCAATCACTTCTGGGAAGAATAACTCCATAATAAATCATCAAAATTACATGAAATTCACAGGGTATACACGTTGAATCATTGAGATGTGAATGGAGTAGCAAAAACGAGTGGCGCTACATTAAGTTACAACTGTTCGAGATGTGCCCCGTCTTGATCAAGAATGGAATTGAGACGCTTCAAATTTCTGGACGAGGCGGTGAACGGTTGACAAGGATCCCACCGTAATTTTCTTAGCCTCCGAAAGTCTCGCAGAACTGCAACAGCGCTTTATTCTGCCTGATAGAAAAGTTTCATTAGAAGCACTTTCTCCTTTGGAGTCATGATGACCAATGCCAACCGACAAGTCAATGGACTCCTTTTATAGTGCGCACAATTAGATACATGATCGCCACGTGGTGGCAAATGTTAGTACTGTAGTCATACTAATCCCCATGACTCCATACTTATACCCTGTAAATCTCATGCAAATCGGATGCACTGTTATGAAATAAGGTTCTCAAAGGTGATTGCAGGACTTTATAAATACCCCGTATATCTTCAGGTCCGATCATCTCACTTAAATTCTTCCTCTTTATAACAATCATACCACACACCTTACAGATCAGTCGCGACTGTCTTTTTGTGCTACCTTCACCTAGTTTTGCGCATACGATCATGAGGTCAAAGAAGTGGGCGATGAATTTCGATATAGAAAGAGATGCCTTGCGCCAGTGTGTCGCAGGAGAATTGAATGTTGCCTCCTCCTTCATTTCAAGAAACGCAGATTTTCCACAGACTGTGTCATTCCTGGACTTCCAATGCGCCAATGATGCCAATGCCAATGATGATCCGAAGAATAAACGCCAGTTACTAAGGGAAAAATCCCCCGTTAACAAGATAAAGTAGGCCCCAGATCTACTTTATCTTTATCTTTTTGCCAGTTTGAGAAGACAGTCTAACTGTCCGCTTAAGTTAGAGGTTTGCGCATGTATTACGATAAAGGAGCTCTAAGTTAGAAGTAGGTTGTACATTCGAAAAAAGACTCTTTAACTTAAACCTCTTTTAAGTTAACGAACGTTTTTGTTGAGGCGAGGTTAAGCATTCCCAAAGGAGCTCTTTAGTTAAAGGCCCCTTTATTTCCCCTAAATGAGGTTTGTGCATTCGGGCTTATATGTAACTTAGACCCATCTCTACCTGCAAAACTCAGTTGTCAAGCGTTAAGAATGTGGATTTATATTGAGATTGAGGGAAATGCAAAATAGGAAACAAAGATGTATATGTCATACATAGTTGATTAAGAGCAGAAGCCAGCAGCTCTAAGGGTGCATGTACTACTTTATAAAGAAAAATTGCACACCTTTCATAACTGATTTCATCCACTGTATGGGAGTGATTTTGTATTCCTAATCAATACAAAGCTCCATCTTGCTACCCAATAAACTGCTATTTGCTAACTACTGTAATTCTCAAAGTAATAGAGGTACTGACAGCAGAAGAACTTGCACTCCTGCTAGAAACATAAGAAGTATTGGTCATTCTCTAGTAAGGAGAGTTAAACTTCCAGTACGAGATGAATAAATTATTTCCTGTATGGCACTTTAGGATAGAGAAGGGGATCATCAGCACTATGAGGTGGAGAAGAGGGTAGTCTTAAGATGAGTATACCAATTATGGCATGCATTCCTCATGGGATGATGATAATCCCTCATGGATGATGGAATACGGGCCCAAAAACATGCCTTCTCTTTCATTTATGGGCTTGCTGCACACTTGGGTGTGCTTCTTTCGTGGCTTCCACCTTCTACTAGGTAGAACACGTGGGGTTTCCAGGAAAAGAGAGAGAAATTTTTGCTGGGTGCGACTTTGATTGCATTGGAACTATTCCAGGAGAACCTTGACCTCAGCTTCATTAACTCGAAAATCTCATATGGATAAGAACAATGCATGTCTCTTGAGTCGCCCTGGGGATTTCTCTCCAGAAATGCCATCCCACAAACTGCCTCTAACCCCTAGCTGAACCTTCGCCGCACATTTATTTTTAATCATTACAGGGAGAGTAAACAGATGCTGGTCTCGGACTCCCCTTTAACTGCGAATAGCGACGATAGCAGCCTTATAAAGTCATCTCTTGACGACAGGCGTTGTCATTTAATATTTCCATTCTATGTATAAAAGCTGAATGGAGCTTATGGACGGACACAAAAGGCCTGTCTTGGCTGGGACGGAAAAAAATAAAGATTTATATGGGGTGGGGTTGACTCTGACCTGCCCAAGCCAAGGATGCCAGATGAGCCTCGTTGGAGACACAACAGCCTCAGTTTCTCCACTGGGTCAGTCTCTGTCTGCAACTTGATTCTTGCCTTGGACATCATCTCGTCCTCGTTCCTACTGTTTGCTGTCTTCGGCCGATTCATCCTGGGTTCTGAACACAAAAAATACCAGAAATGGCACATCCGGAGAATTACTGAATATGTAGTTAACCTGCACGTGAAGTATTCGTCCGTGAACGAGGTCACTTTTTCATATTATCTCAGTCTAAGGCTGTCGTCACATCGAGAATTGAGGAACCTTACGTGTTAATAATAATATTTAAAATAAAAAACTGTCAACATGTCTAAAGTGATGACGAAATGTTTATATTCATTGTTTCCCTCAAGTTTTTGTCAGCTTCACCCTGAAGCGCCGTACACGGTCCGATTTTCCGTCTGAGACGCGTCATACAGGAAATCGGTCATGGGAAGCCCATCCGATCGTGGCACCCGCATACGGTTCGACGGCTCTGACCAGGCAGGCACTGAGAACCAATCGGAAATCGCTGACGTTCCCCATCATGGTGGTCTGCAGTCATGGATGAGGGAGATAAAGGGAAGCTTCCTTTCCTCGTTCGTCTCCAGGAAGAATCGCGCAGGGCATCGTACTGGCCGAGACTTACATCGCTTTTCCGTTGAGTTCGGCAGCTTTTTCAGTCAATTCGAATAGGAACTTAGTCGACTACAAAATCATAGGGTGAATGTGGCGATTATGATGAGCTCAGACTAGATCAAAAAGGTCAAAGGCAATTGAAATTATTGTGAACTCATTTGAAAACACTGTAAAAAATAGTAATCGATACTGCCAGTTTCGAGAGACCCATGACATTGCCCAAGGCACGCCGTGAACAGCCGCTTCTCCATGACATGGCAGGTTTTGATCGGTTCTCCAACGTGCGACATCTGAAGAAGCGTCGCATCCAGTCGCATACTCTCCGCTTTTTCATCTGACGCGTCAGACGGCCGTCGGTCGAGGAAATGCAGATTTCCGTCCGATGACGAGCATCGGGTGGTGCCGCATCGTGATCGTGTCGTGAAAAGTCGGATCGTGTGCGGCGACCTCAAGAAACTCCATTTCGGGTCGCTGCATTTACTTGCGCGGACATAATCTGCCAAAAGGCGAAATATATACGCATGAAGGTACTTTTTCTTTCTCGAAATGTTATCATTCGGAGCCAAGACAAGACAGGGCGGAAAACTGATGTTAGGCTTGCATGCCAGGGTGGCAGCCGAGTCTATGAATAAAAAAAAAGCGACGGCAATACACAGTATACAAGGGCGATCCTTCTCGCTCGCCGTGATAATCGGCGTCAGGCAATCCAGATAATCATCTGTATCGGCATATATGGCGCACGCAATACATGGGTAGCATGACGGTAATGATGATGGTCATGAATCCGGGAATGAATGAAGAGGTCATAATCAGATTAATGAGGGAATGAAGACTCACTGGATAAGACGTGATCGTTGGGTCTCCCAAAACGCCCCGCCGACGAACGAATATCGCGTTCGTACCTGTACAAACAGGGGAAAGAGAGATGAAGCGCCTAGAACATGAGGATGTAGAGGGAAGAACCACTAGAGCAAAGAGATACACAAGAGGGGGCAAGTCAAATTGGTTGCCTAGGTAACACATAATCAGGTGGGCTGCAAAACACAGACGGTTCTTCGTACTCCATCGATCATCTCTTTCATTGGAAAGAACGAGTCGTACGCAACCGCCTTCCCCCACCCCTCCTCACATGTTTTTTCATTTCCTGTGGAATTTCTGTCGAGAGGGGAGATAAAGTCGCGATAACCGGAACGACGAGTATCACTCGACGCGTTTGACGACGTACCGAGAGTACCGGAGTTTTTTGTCCCGACCCATCTCGACTCCCCTTCATTCCGTCGGCGAGCAGAAAGAGAATGCGACATGACATTCCTCCATTTAGGGATTCCATTCTTCTACGTATGAGAAATTCATCGACCTATTGATTCCTCCCGGATGGGGAGAGGCAGTCTTGGGCAGGGTAGACTTGAGTGTGACACGAGACTTTTCTTTCCGCGTGAGCTTTTTTTCCCCCATTCCGTCCGTTCTGGCTGGAGGCGCAGGGTCAGTGTAGTATAAAGGAAGCGAAGACCGAACCTCCCGTGGCACCAGACTGGAACTAACCTTGAGAATCGCATACCTTCTCGAACACGTAATCGCCATTCTCCCGCTCTCGCCACGATAAAAGTGAACCCCCGTATCTGACATCTGGCACGGAGGGCCTTTCTTTTCGCGTCTCGTCCTCGTCGTGACTACCGACCGGTCCTGGCCTTGAAGTCCTCCGTGCCCTATTCTTCCCGGGTCGAGATCGATATTCGATGCACAATTACCATATGGACAACATGGGATTTCTTTCGATAGTACTTATTTTCGCGAAGCTGTCGTTTCCAACAGCTGAAGTAAGATGTCTGCCGTTCGGGGTCTCCCATAAGTTGCCAAAAGTCTCTCGGGGATTCATGCGTGGGTTCAAAGTCGCGAAGCGGCAGGGATGGTGCAAACAGTGTATTTTCGCGCATCGCGAAAGTTTCTTCCACACTCAATCTCTTCGCCGACGCATAAATATTTACAGCAGAAGCGAGTACTGCTGCATGCTCCGAGCACGGAATAAGCCTAAATGCGATCCTGCATGAAGGCTTTCGAGACATGATGGATGGTCTGCGAAGAAGAACGGATCCGAATGATGATGATGGTGCTCCCTCCCCCTCAAAACTCTTTATTAAGGTCAGCGTTGCGTGCTGCCCGGACACGAGAGGGAGACGATTTCAAGGCCGTTTCGCTTGTCCTGAAGAAGTCGGGCTTGGTACTAGCCTACATAGTCGTACTTATCAAAACCCAGGTACGCGAATGAGATCGCAACCGCATTTCGGTGTCAGCTTTGGGAGCTACCAACGACCGGTTGTTTCGAGAAGCGAAAACAGATCCCGAATTCTCGGACGTCAGCATGAGTCATGTGCACGTCAGATTTTTTGTACACGTGTACAGCTCGAACCGCAAAGGTGGAGTCTACATAATGAACACGATGTTGAAAACAACTCCACCCCCCATCTCAAGGGCTACTACTCCAACATCGGTACACATCGCGAAATCGATAATCCGGCAGCACTTTCATTCCGGGATTGGGTTCACATTCTCGCAGGCTTGCGATGGTCTTCGCCGCCTTTGTTCACGCACTTCTACCTGGCACTTCCGCGGGCCGGTAGGCTCGTTCGTAACCGAAGTAACGTCATGACCGTGTACGCGGCCGCCGAAACAGCTCATGTACGACGACCGTACTCTGGCAGATACTGCCAAAAATCCTCAGTCGGGTACATGAAACAAAAAATCGTACAAGACGTTAACACGGGAGGAAGGACACCGTCACGATTCACGCTCACGCATGGGATGGACAGGATTACAATTCTGAGACGGCACGCTCCCTTCCCTCTCACGGTCAGGGAAGGAAAGCGAAAGGAAGGAGGAACGAGAGACCGGATGCGGCGTGAGGGGGGATGGGGACGTAAATAGTGTGAGAGCTCGGCCAACCCCCTCTCGTCTCGGTTACGAGGGCGGACCAACGTTTCAAGAGACAGGGAAAAAAAAGGCCTTCTTCCCTCCCCTTTTTTTTATTTTCTCCCACATCTGGGAAGGAGAGAGAGCATTGACCATGCGATTCCAATTCACATTCCGCATGGCTTCACCTTTTCAGTATGTTTCTACGTCGACACTTTTTCGTCGGTACTCGTGTTCTTTTCCATTCGACATTACGTGCGTGCAGGAGCGCATCCAAGTGTTCCTTCCAAAAACGATCCGAAATTATCCGAACCGACGAATCGCGAATCGCTTGCGACCGAGACACTCATCGCGACAAGCGGACCAAACACTCCTGAATATTGGATCACACGAGTCGATGCGAGATGACGTAGATCGACATCTCCCAGAAATATTGACATAGACAACAGAGAAAGGCGGAAGGCGTAACGAAAGAAAAGATCGTCGATGACGGGGGACTCACATGGTGCCGGTGGTTCGAGGTGAAACGAGGCCGGAGGTGTGGGAGGCTATGCCACTATGCCACGGAATGGCTCAGACTGGACTCTCACTCTCATGTCTCATTGAGCCGGTGTGTTAAAGAGACCTGCCATCGATCCCTCCTTTGCTCTCGCATGATCCCCAGTCCGACGTCCGGCATACACACAGACGCACGCACACACACACCTACTCATCCTCATTTCTTCGCATTAATCCTCAAGGCGTCCTTAATCTTGGATAATGGCGTTTGCATGAAGAGGAAGATCATCACGCCGTTGCCATGGTGATCTCCGGGTCGAATCGATTTCGCAGAAAAAACGGGAAGTTGAGCTAATTTACTGACCCAGATTCCCCCTTCCTCGACCTTGCTGGGCACGAGAATTCCAATAGAAGCAAGACTAGAGAGTGATTGAAACTAGAGGGGAAAACCAAGAGGTGTGACCTCAGGCCGCAAATAAAGGCGATGGCGAGAGCAGTCGTCGAAGGGAGACGTTTCGCGTGCTGACGCAACATCTGCCGTTTCCATGGCCTCTTCAATGATCCTTTGCATGTTCCCGTCGCATTTCCCGTTCCTGGGTTTGGGGGATCTTGCTCCAGATATGAGTCATCAACATGACAAGTCATTTCCTATTCCTGTGCCGGGCTCTCTTCCAGTCGATGACGCTGTTGAGGGGGTGTCCAAGCAATAATATCTTCTCTTGCATATCTGGCTTCCTTCCGCAACATCATCACAGTCCAACACCAAACTCGAACGATGTTCCAGTCCAGAGCACACACACGTTCAATGCACTTTCGATCGTGCAGGCATAGTTCAGGACAGAACGCGTCAGGAAGAGGAGGTAATCATTCGCACAAGGGACGAGACTGCAGGAGAATCTAATATTCACAAAACCAAGAATTTGGCAAGGAAAGAAGCTGTAAGCCAGCTCTTCTCATCGAGGCTTTCCTTTATTTCTATGAGGCAAGCCACATTAACGCCACTCGCAACAGAACGGAGCGGCAATCGCAGAGGTGCACCGACCAGTGGTACGAGGCGATTTTCACCCCCAAGATACCACACGAAGGTCCAGATAAAAACTCCCTCCTGAAACTTTTAAATTAATACAGTTATAAGTAATTTGAGAGCGACTCCCTCCGTGGCGCATAACTCATGGGAAGATTTCCGATTCAGATGTCGAATCTTAAGGTCAACAATACGACAAGAACAATACGACCGCAAGGTGCTTGGAAATGAGGTTAACAAATAAGTTAACGAATACACTGCTTTGTTCCGCATCTTCGTAACGATCTCAAGCTTTATCCTATGCACTATCTTCGCCGAAAACATGTTTGGCTCCATTGGTTCAAAAATAGTCACAAAAACCACAACGGCACAAAGAACAACATCACAGCGTGGTGGGATACTGTAAACCATTCCCACTCACCATAAAAGGGGGAAAAAAAAACCATGACAGTCAGCCATCTGTGCACCATCCTGCCAGCTGCATATTGCGCTGACAGCGTATTTTTCTTAGCTGCGTTTTTTAAGTACCTCGCACGGTCTTTCTTATAATACCAGAACTTCAGATTCGGCAGCTGAAAGGGGAATGTTCACATTAATTAGGTATGACGAGCGGAATTGCAATAGAATCATTTATTGCTTCATAACATTTTTTAGAGGATTTATTTTTGCGTCACCGTGCACATGATTGGTAAAAATTTTCTCCACAATGGATAACTCTTTTTTTTCCTATTGTAAAATTTCATCTTGTTGATCCTAAATTTCCAGAATGCACTCACAGTCAATTTACATGATACGATACGCATTCGCTAGACAAATGGGCAAAATCTCATACTTAACATTGATCATAAGCCGACATACGACATTATTGGCTAATATGCAACGGGTGATTTGAAGATCATAGGAAGGATGATTCCAAGGATAGTTTTCAAAGTGCCAGGGATCATATATCCGCCATTTAACCTCAGGGTGAAAAAATTTAGCCTAAGTGCGTATTCAGCTGCACAAGCATGATTGGTCCAAAATGGAAATCGCTCATCATGCTAAACACAATCGGCATGTGCAAGTATCAACTTATGGATCCATTAAATTAGTAGTTTCAAGAAGGAATGTTTCAGTGTAATGTCATCTCAGAACCCAAAGTAAAATCACTATTAACTGGCCATATTTAAAATAACTTGGGCTGATTCCACCGGCGCAAAATCGTACAAGTGCGCGGCGGGTTCTACCTGTCATCAGCACGCACCAGAAAAATACCTGATGTGGGTGTGGTCCCGTCGTCGGCACCGAGAGGTTTAACTTTCCACTAATATGCAAGGTTCAGCAGCTTTCAAAAAGTTAAAGTGCAATTGTGACAAAATATTAAAACATTGAGAAGGTGGGTGATCTAGCTTCATGAATGCTTGAAATTGACAGCAGACTTTTATAAGATAATGGTAATACCGAATAAATTATTTTTATGAGAACAATTACGTGTCCTTGCAAACACCCTTTTTCATTCAAGCAAACTTAGTTTGCTTATATGACCTTGTTTGAGTGAAAAGAAGCTTCAGGGTATCTAGGAACTAGAACATTAAGAAAGCTGCTTTGAAGCTGTCAGGAAGCACTCCACATAACTTCAAAGAGATTCTCCTTATATTACGGAAACGGTTTCATACAGTTTCACAGATCATATTCTTCATGACAAAGAGACTTTCCACAAAGTGAAGAAAAAACGAGTGAAGATATTAGGCATATTGTATGCCTATTCGTTGCTATTCAAACCCATCCAGCACTATTCCAGTCCTTCAAGTTGGTCTGGATTTTCTTTTTTTTACAAATGAATGCTTGAGTCATGATGCATCTGTCTTAATCAAGACCAGTGCTCGCTTATACAGACTAGCAGATTCCACATGCACAATCCCCTTTTGAAATAGAATTCGGAGGCTATTTCTGGTTGTAGGAAGAAATCATTTGTGTGCAGAAGAACTAGTGGAAGAATAAAACCCGACGGTAGGATTCGTGCAGGGGACATTTATTGAGGAATAGATGAAACAATGCCCTTATTGTTTCCAGAACTGACACCTCTAATAGAATCTCAAGCCACACTTGAGCATGCATATGAAAGAAATAATTCAAAAACCTTACAAATTTGTATAACAAGCCAAACTTGCATCATCATACAGTGAATGTATGAGAATATGAGAGAGTGGCAGAGTGCCCTGGTTCACTTGAAAATGTCACTAGTTCACTTCATGAAAGGTCCAAAGTTTCCAGGATTGCTAGGATTCCATGCATTTCCAGTGCTGTAGATACCCATATGTGGGTTCTGATTCATGGTATTCCCTTGAGGCTGTGCATTGACTCCTGGAGCCATCCCAGACTGGCCAGCAATATTCTTGAATAGTGATCCACTCTGCATGAGGCTTTCAAGAGCCTTCTGGACAGTGGGATTTGAAAAGTTGATGGTTGTTGGATTTCCACTTGCTGGAACTGTGGCTGAGGCTCCTCCAACCTGAGTTTGCCAGTTTGCCACAGCAAGACCTCCCATTTGCATAGGATTGGGAGGAGCAGCAGCTGCTACCATTCCTGGTTTAGCAGCTGCATCTGTGTAATCACCTTTAGATGCCATCTTCTGCTCATGAAGCATGCTTATAATTCGCTGCTTCAAGTCTTCTTTAGGATTTGGCACTCCAATGACTGCAAGGTGGAAGGGATATCCTAAGAATGTTGTCGTATGAAGTTATAAGACTAGACAATCTTTCCAAGCATTTAATGGCATTATGATATGCATAACCTCATTTTGTATTACTTCTATGAGCATTTAGATGCCAGAAGAAAAAAAACATATAGGGTCAAATGAAATTTCGAGATTTTACCCTTGTAGTATAATAGGCCTATTGGCATTGCTGATAATTTCCTCTAGCTGGAAGTCCAAAAATGGTAAGCTCTACGTTCAAAACTTTGGAGTAACTGAATGCTGAAATACTTTCTTATATTGGTGAATCAGTTTTTCCAGAAAGAGCTTCCATGTACCTTCATCATGTTTCATCTCATCAACAGGAGCAGTTGATGTAGGAAAGATGAGCCTCTTCCGTTCTTTGAGGAACTCAATTAGATCCTCATATTCGACGAGTGTGAGAGGTCGCTCATCAAGGAGCAACCGAAGGCTCATTCGAACTCGATCTGGGATTGGCTGTCTTCCAAATACCCGAGATGTGCTTGTGAAGTCATCAAAATTTCGCCCAACCAGTTTTATAGCATCATCCAGGGGCATGTTCCTGTGCTCTGTTCCAAACAAAGCCATAGTCATTCATTGTTCAAGGGATCCAGAGAGAATTCATTACAGGCTACATCTTTAAACAAGAAAAATGTATGGGTAGCACCTGAGACATCTCCCAAGAGCATGGTCATAGAGACTCAACAGAACAGAAATGTTCATCAGAAATTAAAAAGTACTGTTGTTTACTTATCTCAGAGGTGGGGGAAAAAGTTGCACAGTATGATCACAGATCACAGTATGATCATTGTAAAACAAAACTATTACATTATTATTGCAGTCCAGGGTGATGGGATGATTCACCTCTCCATTGAAAGAGTGAAACACTGGAAACAAAAATTGAACCAGGTTTCTGGTTCACTTCTCGTTCAGAATTCTGCAACTGTCAAATTTCTCTACAGGCCAATGCAGGTTATTCATGGTTATAGTATGGTAAAGTTCATGTGTAATTAGTATCAGGCTCATAACTAGGATACTCTTAAACTATGACTGTTGTAGAGAGTAAAGATGTATACATACAACTGACAACCTCTTTTTTTGGCCTCTTTGATCTCAATGTGAATGCCAAGGCAAACCCATAGAGTTCTAGCCACATTTGAGGAGTGCTGCCACCATGCAGTTGTATAGTTATGCTAGGACATACCTTTTGCAGATGCATGGTAAACTTCACATAATTCCTTCACTATGCTCATATGCTTCCTTCCTAGATCTCAGCTGTGCTGAGGCATTGCTTTGCTTCTAGTGTTTCTCCTAGAATCACTTGATGAAGAATGACTTACCCCATCATAAAATGAAGAATGAATGGCACAAACCATGCATTTGTGCAATCCAAGTACTGGGTACTTCATTTTTCCTCCATTATCTTCCAAAAGCAATTTCAACTACATTGGCTGTCACACTGACACCTGGATGGTTATTATCAAGTACAAAAGGTATCTACTCAATCCACTTGGATTACTCATGGCCCATATCACTCGTCTTCACTGGCACTGTCTCCCGTTCAGTTCACATTGTTCCACCATACTTATGAAAATGCATGTCAACTTTGCAAGTGCCTGCATCACTCTTCACCTACCAGTTTGTGTAGGCCTAAGTTTCCTTTGGTGTTTATTTTTTTGCATTTCACTTATTCCCCCCTCCCAATTGTTCCCAGAACTCACCTCAAGGATTTTCCTTAACATTCACAAAGCACTTTGCTCAGTGGTCCTCGTCCAACTTCACCTTTTGCTATTAATACAACAGACCAGTGCATATCATTGTCTTTTATACAGGATGACAGTTTATTGTTGTTAATACCTCCTACAGTTTCAATGGTACCTAGCTCAGCTCATGTCACCACCTTCTCTTGGATCTCAAGCGCCACTACCCTATTGCTCACCTGCTCATTCCAACTTCACCTTCTCTTCCACAACCTATCTTGCTTCTTTTTGCTTCTAGTTCCCTCCTCCAATGAAAGATTATCCAATTTCAGCCATTGCTTTGAATGAAATATTTCCTCTGAGAATGTGACTCTCAATAATAACTGGAGCATTTCAAATTACAAGGGTGGTTCAAGTCATTCGTGGAGTCTATTTTTTGGAGGATCTATATGCCAAGCAATAACTTTCAAACTCTACAGTATGGGTCAAAAGTATTGCAACAAAGGAAAAATTAATTTTATTCTCTTCCAAAGAGTGCTATGAACATGTCTCATTTCCCAATGTAATCTCCTTTCATATTGATTACCATCTGCATTCGCTGAGGCATACTGCTTGCTAGGTTTTTGAGAATGCCTGGGTCCAAGTTGGCCCATGCATTTTTCACTTCTTGAATAAGCTGCTCACGGCTTGTGGCATGCTTCATCTTCTTGACCTCCTCCTTGAGAATCTGCCAGAGATTTTCTATGGGATTTATGTCAGGGCTGTTGCCTGGCCACTTGTCCTTACCCCAGAATGCTGGCAGGTTTTTTTGACACCAGGAAGTGGTGGCTTTGGAGGCATGACAAGGGGCATTGTCATGCATGAAGATGGCCTCTGACCTTTTCTCAACCATGCGACGCTCCAAAATCGATCCTCCCCTTGCCGTCCTGTTAAGGGCATCAAGGCAGGACTTTTGGAGGATGTTCTCCAGATAATAAGTTGTGTTGACGGACTGTTTTGGCAGGATCACGTGGAGCTCTGAGACCGCCTGATGAGAGAACATTCCCCACACCATGATCTTCAGTGGGTGCTTGACTGTGAAGACGGAAGGGACAGAGGCACTGTTTCTGCTCCAGATCCTGTCACACTGTGGGTTGGATGGTGGGAAAAGCTGAAACACTGACTCATCTGACCAAACCACACGTGTCCAGTCTTCAGAAGTCCAGTCCTTGTGTTCCAGGGCAAATTTCAGGCGCTTCTCCTTCATGATGTCCGTGAGGAGGGGTTTCTTGGGCCTCTTGTAGGCCTTGGAACCAAGACCATTTTTAAGATAGCGTTGAACTGTACTGAAGGACCCTTCCTTGCCCAAATTCTTCAACCTGGAGGCCAGTTTCCGGCTGGACATCCCTCTCTTACCCAGACTCTTGCAAATAATCATTTTTGCAGAGGTTGAAAGGACTTTTGGACGCCCTGAGCGAGCCTTTGATTGGAGGCTTTCTCCAGCCTTGTGGCGTTTCCACCAACGATTCACACTTGCTGGGTGAACTCCAAGAATCCTAGCTACCTCCCTCTGGGACTTTTCTGCCTCAACCATTCCAACGGCTTTAGCCCGGACCTCCAACGGCAGCTCGCAGACCTTCATATTGTTAGAGGTTGATACCAAACAAAAGCTGCTTCGTACATAAGCTACGTAGTGGATGCACGCTACTTGCATAGGCTACACCATGCTAACTGGTTTGTCGGAGTATTCCTAAGTTATTTAAATGACTGTAGGAAACACAAATTAAGGGCAACAAACAATGAGCGTAATCCGCTTGTGTTGCAATACTTTTGACCCATACTGTAGCTACTTCTCCATAATCACCCTCTACAGTGCAGCCTTTTTCTCAGTGGTGCACTAGAACTTGAATGCACTTAGCATAGAAAGACCTGTCTCACTGTTTGAACCATTTTGGGATGCACTTTTTACAGCTTTGTCAGATTCAAATCACTGTCCTCCCAGGAGCTCCTTCAGGGTTCAAACAGATGAATATCGCTCAGGGCTGAATCAGGGTTGTAAGGAAGGTGTGTGAGAGACTCCCAGCCAAGGCTGGCCAGTTTTGCTGTGGTTTTTAATGGGCTGTGTTTGGTCAAGCATTCTCCTGCAGAAAGAGCACTCCATGAGAGAGTAGACTGAGGCTTTTTTTGCAATTGGCTGTCAGTACAGCTTGCAGGACCTTCCAGTAGTAGGCAATGTTGATGGTGGAGCCTTTGGGCAAAAGATCCACATGAATAACCTCAGAGTGATCACAGAATACTTAAACCATGATCATACATTGCCCAAGGTCATCCAGCACACTGTTGCCCCCAGTTTTAAAATGTGAACACCATTTAAACACAGCCAATCTTTGAAGTGTTTCTTCACCAAACTGGGGTCTAATTTGCTTGTGAATTTCACTTGGTTTATGCCTTTTCTTTACCAAAAACTTAATCACAATTCTCTGTTCAATAACCGAGTCGAATGACTTTTTTGCCATTTTGACCATCAGACAACACACAAGGTCCACAAAAATGTTTAGCACAGAAATTTGTTTTTTGAGATCACCTGTACCAATCCATATGCATAACTTGTGATTTTCTGATTGATTTTAGCCTCTAAAAGAAAAAGTCCACAAATGACTTGAACCACCCTCATATAATACCAACCATTCTAATTAGCTACCAATCACAGTGGTAAGTTAGAGCAAAAATTTTCTGAATTCACAAGGATCAAGACATGTTGAGCCAACAAAAATTCCTTACAACAAATCGAGGATGAACTATGCTCAAGATGTTTGCTTCTGTGATGCATTTCTGACAATCAAAGGCTTCAGGCTTGGGGAGAAGGGTGAAGCTGGGTTGCTCTGGTTGAGTAGGGAAAGAATATCAGCATGCATGTATACAAAATACTGAGTCAGATTACTGAAGTAAAAATGTTTATCACTCAGTTTCAGACCACATGCAGTTTAGGACTACCTTGAACAGAATCAAATTTGGACAAGAATTTCTTACCTGCTAAGAAACTCACTTGATTTTGACTAGCAAGGACTTAAAAGTGAAGCAAAATTAACAAATAAATCTTTGCCACAGATTTGTTCTAGGAATGGCTTCTTCAAGCGAGATAATACAGGGTGGGTCAAAAAAATGTACCTGATTTCAAAATGAAATTACATACCATACAAGATAGGATTGAATAATAAATTGCATTAAGCAGGCAAAATTAAACATTTTTGTTACTATTTAAACCTTTCTCTTGTTGCAGTTTCAAAATGCCTGTATGACTAAATCAGCATAAGAAAATTTCTGAAATATTTTCACAAACTGGAAAAAATACAGAGGCATACCCATTGGAATAAAGTAGTTGCCTTGACAGATTTTCAGATATGAACATAACACCAGGGGAATGTTACTTTCTCTACACTCAGTACGAGCAAAACTGAGCCCTTCTTCAGAGAGGAAGCAATAAGTAAAACCTCCCAAGTGGTATCTGTGTTGAACCAGGATAGGGGCAAAGAAGGATTAGTCCAAGCAAGACAACCTAATGAGTCTCATGAATGCACATTTTTTTAAAGCCAACTTCCCAAGAATTTTCTATCTAATAGGTATTTAACAGCTTCAATGAATATGAATGCATCTTTTTGCGAACTATGATAATGACCTTCACACATTTTCCAGGGCAATGTTTCATGCTTTCATTACTTTTATAGTGCATCTGCTCGAATCACAGGCTGTCAGATCCATGCAACACCCATATAATGAGGAGGTAATGAGAAGTGGGAAGCATCAATTAAATCGGCTACCTCCAAACCTAAGGGTGACTCTGCCCCTTTTTTGGTGGGGAGGGGGGGCAGGTGGGGGGTAAGAAAAGATGCTGCCTGTCTGTCCTGTATGAGAAAAGGTATTTATAGAATTTTGGGAAGTAAAGGGTTGAAAGGAGTGGAAGCTCCACCACTGGTTTCCTTCTTCACTCCCCCTCTCCCCCTCATTGACCATAAAGTTTTCCCTTTTGTTCCAGAGCCACCTGACATGCTAATGTCTTCCTTTGCTTATCTCTCCTGACCCATGATTTGAATGGATGCACTACAATAGTTTTGAAGCAAGTATCATTGAAGTTTCCATTCAGACTCCTGATGAAACATTTCAAGACTGTAGAAAGAGAAGAGTTGGCTTCATTTGGAAACAAGCACTCTTTGCCTTTCATCATATTTGTTCTTTGTTTCAAGTTCATTGTCGATTCTGGTCTTCTGAATCAAATCAAAGTATATCACCTAGATAATGGTCTTAGCTCATGAATTTTTGTTCATATGACAGGTGTGCTACAGATGTAGGACAGAAATAAGTGTAACTAATACTTGAATCAAGATTTTGGGCTGGATTTCTACATTCTGTACACATTCAACAAACACCTATCTGAGTACTAGGAGCAAAAGACAACTTCTGTTCCTTTGAATTATCCACCTCATCTTTTCCTGGTCTGTGAAAGCAAAGAAACAAGATCTCTACAAGCATAGAAACTAGGGCTGGATTGGCAACCACCAGCACCAATTGCTGATATGGCATCATCTTCACCATCAGCATGTTTTCATACTGCTGATGCCATGGTCAATGCCTCCACTCTTAATTTAAAAAAAAGGAGAGGAAGGCATTTGCATGGCAGCAATCAAATACCATATACTTAATTCTGTTTTTCAAAGAAACGATAGTTGCTTCAGATATCTTCCATGCCAAAAATTTAAGTATTTCATGTTATTGTTAAATCTCTCTCTATTGCTGAGACTTGGATCTAAGGATGGAACCAGGCATGCTTCTATCTGATGCAAAAAGAAGCAGCCTTATTCAGATTTTTATCTCTTTTAGGCAAATAAAATCTATGTATGACATAAGAAGATGCAAACACTTCAGTTGATGCTTGTGTTCAATTGAATGCTGGCATTGAGCATACTGCCCAAGTCCCCTTCTCTGTTCCAAGAATGTACAGACTAGGGCCTAAGATTAGCACTTTCTGACTGAGATAAGTTTTGTGCATCCCTTTGGGAAAATTTTTTATTTTACATGCATTTGATTCAGCTCTTTCCCCACCACACCTCAGTTTCTTTTCCAATGATTCCAATGATGCACTCTTCTGGCCTCCCCCTCCAAGTGCATGAAAAAAATAACATGAAGATTATGCAGTATCAAAAACCTTATATGAGCAGGCATGAAAAGGCTAGGGAAAGTGCAGAATATGAATGAATTGCTAGTCCCTTCCTCCCCTATATTAGCCACAATCAGCATCAAGGCCAATCAATGCACAGCAAGAGACCATGAACAACCATTGGCCCATCAGCCTAAGATCACCATTAGAACAGCTTTAATGGGGATGTTGGTCAACAAGTTCAGCATATTTTGCAATGGAATGCCAAGAGGTGATGTAAAAACAAGTAAAATCTACCACATACACCATATGAAGAGGAAAACAGATATTTCAAGAATGCTCTTTCATTTACTAGAGTTCCATTAATCTAGGTTCACTTCATCTATCTGGAACCAATTGATGGATCTGGGAAACAGTCAATGGATACCTGGATACCCCTTGTTGACTAAAATCCGTAAAGAGGGAACATCATTTTGTCATGGGGTTGGGCATATATCAATACACACAGTAGTAGTAATAAACTAGTAAGGCATAAAGATAGCAAAGTGAACTAGAGTATAACATCCTAAAAATAAGAGCATCACATGGAGCATCAGAGTTGAGGCGGAAGCCAATTGATGGAAGCATGGCTTCAAGTATTAAAAAAATTATATATTTATGAAATAAGGACAGAAAAGAATTGTCAGTACCTTGGGTCTTGCCATGTAGAATCTTTATGGTGATGGACTGATGCCTTTCATTGTCTGGAGTCACAACAGCTGCGTACAAAGTCCCACGGGTAGCAATATCAGCAAGAATAGCTGGAATGGGGGCATTCTCCCGAGGGAACAAAAGGTCCACAATGAGACCAAGGGACTTTAAACGGCGCTCAACCATCTCAGCATAAAATCTATTGGGGTAGAGAGATCTTCTTTAGCAACACATAATCATCAAGGCCAAGTGAGAAGAAGACTGCTTGGCAAAATACCTTTGGTCCTTATGGATGACAATGATCTCACAATCAATCCGCTGCGGAGGAAGAGGAGGGGCTTCTCGGACTGGATAGGAGTCCCGTGAAGAAGGGCCTCTATCAGTACCTCCACTATAAGGATCTCTGGTATCCCTCTCATATGTATTTGGTTCCTCATGCCTACAAACCATATAATAGGAGCAATGAAACTAAGGAACCAATTACCATATCAGTCAAACAAAATAGAACAAGTGTGGCTAAAATACTCCCATCTGGGTTCAGTCAATGAGAATGACATTTTTTTCAAACGACTGAAGAAAAACTTTCCCAAATCAAATATTATTAATTAGGTTTAACACTTTATGAGAATCACTACTCACCTCCCATATTGAGGTCTTGAATCAAATCTTGGAGGAGAACGTCTGCCTCTTCCATAGTCATCCTCAAAGGAAGTACGACCAAATCCTCTGCTGGAAGAAACATATGCATCATTAGTATACTTAAGCTGTGTTGTTTTTTATGTCAATGTTTCTTAAATTATTTTTTCCACTGAAGCCCTCACTTGTTTTTGGCCACCAAAACTCAAAGTCAAATTCACTCTTTGCTGATGATTCCTTCAAGTCAGAGCTCATAACAGCAAATTCAGTCCTTAATCCACTCCCATTTACTTGCAGATATATAGGGTGAGTCAAAAGTCACTGGACGACTTTGAACAGCTATAACTCAGCAAGGAAGGCATTAATTTGCAAATGTATTTTTTTGCACATGAAAGAGCATGCGTTAATTGACAAAACAACATGGAAATTTGCACGAATACCAGTAAGAAATGGGATGAGCCTGCTCAAAAAAAAAAACAACATTTTTCAACATAAAAGTGATATTTAGGGTACAACAAACTCTAAATTCAGATTCACGATTATTTTCTGTTAATTTTAGCTGCTCCAAATGGTTTTCTGATAATACTGATGAATGTTTGGAGGATCATGTCGCCAACGTTAATTTATTCCCTATCTGTGAAGGAAATCTTTCAGAAGTGAAGGGTCATTTTGCTTTGAAACCATGTGGATAGGGAGGGTCAGGCATATCAAGTGGCTTCCCAGGTTGCCAGACCTGACTTCACTTGAATTCTGGCAGTAGGGTTTCATTTAAAGACCAGGTGTATGCCAAAAATTTTCACTTGATCATTGAACTGAAGCAATGCATCACTGAGAAGATTGCTGGAGTTGTCTTTTGGTGATGGTTTGCGTGATCATGCTTGATAGTGCTCAATATATGTATGGCCAGTAATTATAGTAATTTTTATGCTAAATAAAAAACCTTATATTTTTTCAACATTGCATATTTGTTAATTATTGCATGCTCTTTCCTATGCAAAAAACTGTTTGCAAATTAATGCCTTCCTTGCTGAGTTATAGCTGTTCAAAGTCATTCAGTGACTTTTGGCTCACCTTGTGGATGGAAACTTAAATGAGGCTGAGCACATGGCATTACTAATGTCCTTTCTACTAATTAAAGAATGTGTAAGAAAGGAGGTGAAAATGTCTACCATGCAGAAGCAACCATATAATCATACAAATAACCAGTTTGTCATATTAGCTATAAGGCAGAGAGATTGTGCAAATGCTTCTTCTCAATGAACTTCTATTAAAAAACCTCTCCTTCATTATCTTAAATTAATTTATATTGAGCAAACCCTAACAAAAGCCTCAATCTTGAATCCTCACAAACTGTTCCTCTTCATCATTGGCAGAATAAAGCACTTGCTGATTCTCTGCATTTTTACTTTCCTGGTTAGGCAATCTGCTTCCCTCTTAATAGATATTACTTCTACAAGGGCTGTTCCAAAAACCTATATTAGAATGTTCCCCCAGAATTGTGAAAAAGAATGCTGGCAAACCAGTTTCATGGACCCAGTCACAGATTTCAAAGATAAACTATAAGTAATGAGACACATCACTACCAACCTTTACCAAAGTCAAAGGCATGAAATGAACAAGTCCTCCTCTCTTTTCGACATTGGATGAGTCTGGCATACAAGTAATAACCATATGAACATGGTTTTTTCTTGCAGGAAACAATATACAGAGTGAATCAAAAGTCCATTCTCATAGCTGAGTCCTTTTTTTCCAGGTAAGTGGGAGAAATGGCTGATTGAAATAAGTAAACATCACACAAGAAGGTGGAATTAGTTCTTTTCCATGGAGGAGGATTAAGTCAGAGATGTGCATGTGATGAATTCTACCGTAGGCACCAAGACAAACCTAAACTAAGTCAATGTGCTGTAATGTGAGAGAGTTGGACTTCAAATTACACAACAAATGGATTGGGCATTGTGGGACTGGGGAATGGCCACTTCAGTCCCCTGACTTAAGCTAATTTGATTTTTTTTTTTAATGCAGACATTTAAAATCCAGAGCTTACACATCTAGACCCCAAAATCTCAATGAATTGAAAAACAATACTTGTCACAAGCATAGGGACAGACACTTCTCACAAACATACATGTCATTCTTAGGAGACTCCTGTCATAATATATATTACTGCAAATATCTATAGTAGTGATGGTATTTGGTAAATTCATATTATGTAATATCTGACTTGTGTTCCCCCTCCTAGATTGAACACCACCCTAAGTGGTCAAATCACTCCTGTTGGGCTCTCAGTAGACCATCCTTAGATATTTGGATACATGGCAGGTGGTGCAATGCTCAAATGCATGTAGCAATCATATGAATAATGCTCAAACATAGCCTGAATACATGATATATTTGGAGCATCACATGACTGAGTCCAATACAAGGATGACCTTGAAGTGTCCAACAGGAGCAGAGTTATAGCAAAATTTACATCAGTACTAAAACTTGAAAGAAAAGCATATGAAGCATATTTCATGAAAATAAAGATAATTCATATGATTCTTTACTTTTGGTACACCCAGTGAAATGGGGATATACCTATCCAAGATCTTGAGATGAACTTGAACTTGATCTGACAAGTATGGTGCATTTGTCAAAATCAGGAACACATCAAGTGAGAGTCACATATGAGGCTAAACCTTTCATGATGAAATTGGCTTATTAAAGGAAGAAGCTTTTGGGTACAAATCCAAAACCAACTTGGAAGACTATGTTTCTACTTTGTTTTTGTACACAATGCAAGGGAGAAGATAGGAGTTGGGATTCAGTTGGGTAGTCCTAAGTATGATTGGCCATGAAAATGGAATTCCATGCTTTGAGAGTTGCTGACTATGCCCACTGCCATCAATTCATATTCCTAGGAGTCTTGAACTTAAACTAATTTCACCCTTTCAAAAACCTTTGCTGACAATAAAACAGATTTACCATTTCAAACTTGCTCTCTGAGTAACAAATGACAAACTAAACAAATAAATTCCTTCATGTGCTAGTTTCCAGCCAGGCAGCACACAACAAGAGTTACCCTTTGTGATATATAATGTCCAGTTATATAGAGCTGGAGATTCAAGGGGAAAGTCTTTCATTTTTTCATTCTTTCCTATCATCTGGTGACATAAACCATTGGATGTATACTTCTCTAAGAGCATCTGCCTGATAATATGGACTCAAAGGAAACATATTTGAAGTCCTACAAAAATTTTATTTAAAAGCAAAAGGACTTGGCAGTGATACGCACAAAGGCACATGTTTATTAAATATTCATAGCCATAAAGCTTTTCAGAAAAACTGCTCAATGTGTCCACTGTTCAAGTCTTTGCACAACTGCAGCCTTACTGGTAACGATAGTTAAACTCACTGGCAAAACTCCACTGGCAAGCTCTGCTTTGTGGCAATGATAGTGTCTTTCAGTGCTGGAAGAGTCCAAGATTTTGTTGCATGTACAGTGTCTTTGATTGAACCCCATAAAAAGAAGTCGGCTAGAGTGAAGCCCAGAGACCATGCTGGTCAATCAATCGGCCTATGCTGTTTGATCCGCTGATCATGAAATGTTTTGCCGAAGATGTTACAAATGTAGTGAGAGTAATAGGCCAGAGCACCATTTTGAATTAAGATAGACTGCTATCTTGAAAAGCTGAATGGAAAAATCATTCCTACCATGGCATTTCAAATGAATTGAGGAAATGTTCTCAAGACAAGATGGTGCACTGGCTCATTATGCTAACTGCATTCGTGACATCTTGGGCAAAATGTTTTGTGGTCAGTGGATCAGGGGGGATAGGCAGATTGATTGACCAACATGGTTTCTGGGCTTCACTCTAGCTGACTTCTTTTATGGGGTTCAATCAAAGACATTGTGCATACAACAACATCTTGGACTCTTCCAGCACTAAAGGACACTATTGTTGCCACAAAGCAGAGCTTGCCAGTGGAGTTATGCCAGTGAGTTTAACTATCATTACCAGTAAGACTGCAGTTGTGCAAAGACTTGAACAGTGGACACATTGAGCAGTTTTTCTGAAAAACTTTATGGCTATAAATACTTAAACATGTGCTTTTGTGCATATCACTGCCAAGTTCCATTGCTTTTAAATAAAAGTTTTGGAGGAGTTCAAACGTGTTTCTTTACTTCTGGCCCACCCCATATGTTTTACACCTATAACATGTTTCAAGTTAATAAGGGAGAATTTCGGCAAGACACATGTTATGAGTGACTCCAGAGTTCAACATAAAGAGTCCCACTCAAGTCCTCAGATATTTTTTTAAACTGCCTGTCATTAGGGCCTGATTTATTGAATGTATTATCAGACTACAATAATTTGATACAAAGGTCACTACTAGTGTTTTCCAAAATCTGAAGAAGTCTCACAAACTCACTTGTCACCAGGTGGTCCCCACCGACCATCGTCTTGATATCCACTGCCATCCCTCTGTCCATAATCTCTTTCTCTACCAACAGGGTCTTTTGCCATGCGGACCTCTGAGAGGAGGAATGAAAGAGTCACATAGAATAATTTCAATAAATAGGGTAACATGAGTGTGTTTAAAATAAAAAATATCTGTATAAAAAAATTTAAAATGTGGAAAAAACTGAAAATCAAAGATAAGTGCACATGGGATGGGATGCTATAATTATTTCATGATCCTATGATGAAAGTCACATGTTTAAGCCAAGAAATTCTTGTCACAAAAGCAAGAATTATGCTATGTTACATAAAAAAGGCATAAAAACATTGATTTTACTTTTGTGGTGAATATTAGGGCAAAATCTTATTAACCCTTTGACTGTTATAACACAGGGGGGATGGCTGATAAGTTTTCATATAAAAATTGGCCCTGCTAGTTTAAAAACAATAGTTTATGTGAGATAATTTCATATCATGATAACTATTGAAAATAGCTTTTACATGCATAAATAGCTGTGAAGTAACCTAGACACAGTGAATGTTACAACCAAAGGGTTAAGGGAGGGGGTAAGATTCCACATTTAGGCAATTCATACATACTAGTATCTGAACAATATAATTCCCTACATGCTTTCTGTATACTTATTTCCAAAGTACAGGGTGGTCCAGAATTCTGGTCATATATTGTGAAAGTTATTAAACAAGTAGCATAGGAATCAGAGCAATGTAATTTGAAATGTTGGTAGTCCTCATGTAGCCAATACAGAATGTGAGGTATATGCATACTACAAGATGACATCAGCAACTACAATGTTTTGTAAAACCATACATTGCATGCAGTGCCATTTCCAATGGAATTGCTGTGATAATTGCAAAGGATTTGCTGAAGGGCCACCAAGATCACCAGACTTGACAGTCTGTGACTATGGGATATGGGGCTTCCTGACATTTGTAGAGGCCTGTAAATGATCATGCTTTCAGTGTAGTAATTGAAAATTGCATCATAGCAATTCCATGGAAATGGCACTGTATGCAATGTATGATTTTCCAAAATGCTGTAATTGCTACATCACCACAGATGAATGACAGTTGAACACTGATGTCATTTTGCTGCATGTTTGTATCTTATTCATATAACTAACATTCTGCATTGGCTACATGTGGACTACCAACATTTCAAATTACATGGCTTTGATTCTTATGCTACTCAATTAATAACCTTCACAATATGTGACATGAAAGAAACTTTGTTATGTTAGCTGCTGAATTAGAGGCACCTCAAATTTTCAAAGAACAGTGCATATTGTTTTTGTCTCACCCAGTATGTTCCCTGTGTAAATCCTACACCAAATAGTGTACACGCTACATCATATATGGTCATATAAATGATATTATACATCAAACATGTTGTTATAAGTTGCATATAGACCTTATGAATTTTCCGAATGGAAAAAAACCTTAAGTCCTTCATTTTAATCCAGTGCTTGAGATACATCATACACAAAGATATCAGGAACAGTCACCATTCCACTCTGAACCAATTCATGCAGAAAAACAGGGCTGTGTATAGCCTATACCCAAAGTTGCTTAGACTCTGCATATATACAGACAGCTTTGATAGGAAGTTGCACCACTATTATCTCATGAGTCTGTAAAATGCACACTCTCTTTTATTTATAGGCAGCATTATAGATTTTGAGACAATTGAATTTCTCAATAAATCTGACCTATAATGTTGTTTACCTCTTCGCTTGGCTACAACACCTATGCATGGCTGCAGTACCTGGATGAGTATCTAACTGAAAATATGTCAACCCACATGAAAATTCCATGTGACAGGCTGTATGGTTCCATATAGTGATAAATAATCATGTATTTTCTACACAAGCTCTTTTGCTTTCCCATATGCTGCTGCATATATATTTGTGCATCATGTATATAAACAAATGAAAAACAGGCACAGTCTGACTCAAAACATGATGCTTGTGATGGATATGAAATCCTCAATTACAAATTTAAGGGGTTTTCCTAGTTGGTGACAAAGAAATATCTACTTTAACACATTTTGATGGAGATAACAGTCTAATGACCATTTGTGTGACTGGCCTTAGTACAGTCTGTCTAGGCTTATTTAGAGCGAGACATCTCCATTGGCTAATGGTTCATTAGGAATCAACCATGTTTCACTGACATGCTTATGATTTTCATATGAGGTTATGTCCAATATGCACATCTCCATGATGAGCAGAGAAAATAAAAACTTCCTACATGTTTAGACCAAAGAGTTTAGACTTCCCTTTTTGTTAAATAGTTCATCTCTTCTGAACAGTGAATTCACCCTTCCAGCTTCTATTTTCAATACATATGAAGCAACTGGTCTTCAAGGTTCATGGAAGTGGAAATCAATAAGAAAGCAAAAAAAGGGAATAATAGAAGGGCTGGAAGGAAAAGTGGTCTATCTGCTAAAAAATGTCAGAAAAATTATAGCAAGTGTTTCACAGAACCCTTATCCTTTCATTGAAATTGGTAGTTTTTTTGGGAAGTATATAAAGAAGAAACTGGTCCATATATGAATACCACTTTTTCCCACTTTTAAGGAGACAGAAGCTGGAATATTCAGTCTTTCTGTGAGAAGGTCAAGGAAAGAATTGTTATACCGATAGATCACTTTTCCTTTCAGTCCTTCAATTGCCAATTATTGTCAGCAGTTCCAGGAAATTTCCACAGTCACATTGGCTTAAACAGTTCTGACAGTTATTCTTACCTAACCATAGGTTGTATACTAGTTTTGAAAGAGGTCACCTAGAAGTACATCCTTTCATGTCCATACATTAGCAGTTTTTCATACAATGGCATGAAAGTAACATCAATAGAGAGCTCATGACCTGATTAAACACACAGTGACACTCTAACTATTGCAAGTCATGCTGATGAGCATATGTCATAGAGTTTTCTGAGACCAATTCCTCTTCTTGTCCTTTACAGTGCTCATTGTAATAGGCCATCCAAGAAGAAGGGTATTTCTCCCATGGGTAAAACATTCTGCTCTATTTAAAAAGGACACAAAATTTTCAAGAAATTTCTTCACATTGATGCCAACTCGTAGGATTCCATCTGATGTTCAAAGGTTGGTTTTTTTTTCCCTCTTTTCTCTTTTCTCAAAAGGTCTATTGCCTGTTACTTTGCTGCAATGGTTCATTTCCTTTCCCAATGCCATCTGCAAGCAAGTCACAAGAGGCACACCAAACAAACAAAATTAAAGAAATTATATGTTTAGTTAGTGCTATAAATACAAATTCAAGGCATACCAATATTAAATCTGAGCATTGCAGTTGACTGGAGCCACTAAAAGATTTGTGCCATTGGACTTTCTGAATCAATCTGCTGCTAATGGTCTCTGTGGTTATCAGTTGAATGCAGGAGGGTTCATTTAGACTGGCCAGTTGTTAAAGCATATCCCTTACCAATTTTTCGCCCCATGAAGAAATTCCCTTCCTCTTGTGCCACAGCATCAAATGCACTCTTCTCATTGTTGAAGGTCACATAAGCAAAATTTCTGAATATTGTGACACCTGAAAAAAAAAAAACCCTCAGGTCCAAACATGGGGCTAAACTGGCTCTCATGCGCCACAAGTACATGAAAATTTCCTGCTCTCACAGTATAAGGCTACCGAATTTATTATGTTTAATTTTTGTTTCCATAGGTTATTCCTTGAGTGTCCAGGGCATTTCAAAACTCTGCTGAAGAAGACTACGAAAACACACCTGGAGAGTAAAAAAATGCATTCATGACTAGCACATGTTGAAATCTCATTTAACCCTGGAACTGCCAGAAGCATCACGGCAGCCAACCAACATCGATTTGATTGACAGTCAGCAGTTTCAGAGTTAACTCTGAAGAGGGAGCTCTATTATCATCATGTCTGATGTCATGGTGCCAAATTAGCACTACTTAGTCATACCATCAAATCTAAAGAAAGTATTTTAATTTGTCAAAATTAAACTATCAATAGAATGGTGCAAGCTGTGTGTACATAGGTCTGCTCAATGTTTTGCCAATCTACTTCTACAAAATTTTGAAACACCTTGTTGGCACAGTTCAATGATACAAGTTCAAGTATGTAAATTAGAATAACAAGCAAGCAGGCAACCACAAGCCTAAATTCCATAGGAAGGTAGGACAATTACCTGTGACATTGCCATACTTGGTGAATCTTTCCTCAAGAGCTTCACGGGGAACATCAGCAGTGAGGTTTCCCACATGAACCTCAAATGACCCCTTTCCTCCTCTGAGAGGGCTTCTATCCCGCACTGGAGGGCCTCCTGATCTTTCTCTTTCATTGTCATAGTCTGCTCCACCACTATCATAATGGTCTCTTCCATGATCAAATCCTCCTCTTCCCCGACCTCTAAAACCACCTCGTCCTCCTCTTTCAAACCCTCGTCCTCCTCCATGATCAAATCCTCTCCCACCACCTCTTTCAAATCCTCTACCTCCTCTGTAGCTCATGGTTCTCCAAACATTCAGATACCTTGTCCTTCCAGGAGTAATGAGAGATACATGATTACTAAAATGGAGTTAGATGATAATAGACCTACTTTATATACTTAAGAAAAGAAGGCCTGAATCAATGTAATACAGCAAGTAAAGTTATGGTCTGGGACACATCTGAGTGAATTGAGATGGAAAAGACAAGACTAAAAAAAGGTAAAAACAAAGAATACTGCATGCTCCTTGCAGGTGAAAGCACTTGTTGAGACCATTAATGTCTTCATTAACTGAAGGTAATAACAGAAACTATGTACAAACCAGGGAAGTTATTTTGCCAATAGGACGTATATACATTAGTCACCAGTAGTGGTAGTAAATATGTCTAGTTCCCCCACCTAATGGGGTCACTGGAGATCAATCAGCTAATTAAGAGTAAATCCCACTAGTGCAGATGACAATCTACCCTATTAGCTGGACATGACATTGTAGAGAGCCTGTCACTAGTTCAATTTTGAAACAACATGCTCGGAACTTCTAGGAAATTTGGCTACCATGGAGACTTCAGATCTGATAACAGGTTGATAGTAAAAGGTACCCTACATATCCTTCAATGAAGGGGGGGGATGTTAAATTTTAATATTCAATATGATATTAAATGCTAGGCAAATTCCACAGTGTCAGAAAGCAGTGAATATAAGTCTTATTTCTCAATATGATATGAGTTCCTGAAAAGGATAGCATATTTTAAACTCCTAACCATTTTTGTTTCCTCATTTTTGCACTTTTTTTTTTACCTTGGTCCCCTATAGATATGCCTCAAACTTCTCTACCTTCAGCACTACTGTGCTAAACATCCTATACCATCACATAATCAAATAGCTCCCACATGCACATGAGGAGCGGAGTATTCAATAATAAAGGATACAGTACTTTGTTTACTTTGAAGAATATCTTTCTCATCCTAAATTAATATTGGAAGTTATTTTTATTCATTTTCATTCATTGCTACCTCATGTTGAACTCAAACCCCTCCAGAACTGGGTTTCTATTCCCCCAATGTCATTGACTCTCACTGACTCCTCTTAATGAGATGTCTCTTCTAGATTGTCATCATCCACCACAAACAACTGCATCTAAGACTACACTTGTTATCTGGTTGGTGAGAAGTAGTAGCATTAATAATTGCAAAAAATAAAATAAAATAAAAAACGGGATTTAATTTCTTTAAGAAGCAGAACATTGTTGCAGAAGTAGGAAGACACAAGGGGCATAATGACCTTATAAATGGCTTAAAGAACTAGCCCCATAAGTCTTTGAATTCAAATGCAAGAATGTCAGCTACCTTGAAGTGGGCATTGAATAAATTATTGCAAATCATCAACGCAGTGGAAGAAATAGGAAATACACCTTTCAAAAAGAGAAACTTTAGAGTTACTGGTAAAAATCAAAAGGAAATTATCAGGGCATTTGAACACCCCATGTAATTTCATTTATAACTAGCTTATATTCAGCCCATTTTACAGAGAAACAGTCTAAACTCAGTTGCATTAAGTTGTCCCTCTAGGTTAGAAAAACAAAAAGGAATTCATTGCTCCAGCACTTCACACCTCGCCTCTCAAAGAATAACAATTCAATATGACAAATACATGAACTGGAATTGATTTCCTTAGGATGATTGAATAGAGGACATACAAAAGGGAGGTGCATGAAAAAAGAAACTGGAATATGAACTCTGACATTTCATGCTACTTGAGGGGATATGCAATATTTTAAATTCAAGAACCCTTCTCCAGGGAATGCATACTTGATTGAATAAAGTTTCAATATTGTCAAGTTAAATCTCTTGCATCTGATGTCCAAGCCAAGATACGAAATTATTAGTCAAGCAATGCATTTGTAAATAGACTGGTAAGAGATTGCAGAAGCACCAGGCTATTTTCAAGGCAGCTTGAGCTCCTCCTATGTCTTGAGAAAACCCACCCCATCTCCCATAACTAACTTTTTCAGGACCATAGCGTTCTGGTTTGATTCACGTCTGAAACCATTGGGGTGCTAAATCTCGCTCTCAGAGGAGGGGCAAATGATTAGAATAAGACCTACAGGTCTCTAGATATAAATGGATCCGTAGCAATCCAGAATATAAACGGAAGAGGACAGAAGCCTCCGACACCTGACCTCCCCTTGTGGCCTCGGTGAATTAAAACTAAAGCTGGGTATAATTACACGTGCAATTAAAGGTTCATGTATATATAACTAATAAATAACGCTTTTATATTAAGTGAATTCAAGCGGAGTTAAACATGCCATTTCCCAAAACCAGTACACCAAAGGGTAAAAATGGTAATAAATAAATAAACTGATGAAGCAAAACACAGAAGTTCAATATCTTTAGTATATTGCTCAGATGCCGAGCGCCATATTGATTCGGCCATGGGGAGAACTAGTGGTGTCCAAGTTCTCATCTTTCGAGTGCATTCATATCATATAGAGGCTATTGTCAGTAGGTTTTTTTACATCGTCGATCAGTGGAATCAAAAGCTCTTAATAGAATAAGTAGCGTCGCTACCTGTATTTTCAACATCGTGCCAAATCTGTTCCATTTTACCATGGGTGATTGCCTTTTTTCTGTGAATCAGTGACTTTTCTCTGCCTATCCTTCCACCTCGTCCAGCAGATGTCGCATTGTGGCAGGAAAAAGCAAGGTAAATGGGAAAGTGTCAAAGGAAAGTGGGGAAGAGAAGAGCTTCCTGTCCTTGTAGCTTCTGAGTCATTATGGATGGAAGCGCTGGAAGGGACTATTTCAACCATCTGATCGCAGCAGATCTCATATAATCAGTTCATTCCGGAGTCAGCCTGCGTCAGCCGAGCATCCTGCTTAGGCGTGTCTCAACATGTAGGCCTAGGTGCACTGTGGATTTGAAGTCGTAGGCCTTGCAATGATTTTGTTAAGTCTTTAGCAAGTGGCAGTTTCAGCCGAGTTTAAGTTGTTTCAGATTATTTCCAGGTAGGCTTGTGAGGCTTCGTTTGCCAATAGGTCCTGTCCAGTAAGAGGATATTAAATGACTGTTGAGCCTACCGTTAGAAGTTTTTTGCAATGAAACTGAAGCTTTGCATTAAGGTAGGTCTCCTATGTAGTTACATGTCATCTACATCTGCACTTGAGGCCCTTGAAAGTTTCATCTGTTGACAAAGGCACATAAGGTTAATGTGCAACTCACGAGGTAGGTTGTCCCTGTTTAATGAGACAAAACTTTGCCAGTCACCATCAAAGACATCTATTTTCTCATGAGAAGAGCAAAAATGGTGTATTGCTAGTGGAAGTACCCTGGGCTTAGAAGTTTTTGAACCCCTTTTATATATAGGCTAGGCTTAAGGTTGAGACTTGACCTGTCAGTTTTAGATACCCTTTATCTTTGCCCTTCTTTTATGCCATTTGTCTTGACTGACTTACTTTGCATTTGTGTGTGTATTTTTGTAGGCACAAGGTTAGGAGCCTTCAAAAGGGGTTGAGTGCATTAGAAGTCCTCTTTGGGAAGTGAGCTACTTGTGTCCTAGCTACTTCCTCCACAGAAAACATTGAAGGCCTTGCACGTGGTTGAGGCCTGGACACCTGTTCAAAAGAGTGTGTGATTTGAAATATTTAGCTGCTTCTAGCTCAGGATCAGCAGACTTTGGAGTCATATTTCATCTCTTGGACTATATCCAGGCCAAAATAAGGATCAGTAATTTTTTTTTCACTCTCTAAGGCCAATTGGATATATGTGAGTTCTAAAGAAGTAGGTGCCATTTTTGTGATTGTGCCAAGAGAATTCGGATTGTCTGATAATTGTTTGGGTCACGACGGAAGGCTTGGGAGGCCAGGGGAGTGCTTCTCGCAGCTCTGGAGGAGGGTAAGTTGGGTGAAAAAAGGCCTGTATAATGGCTTCTTAGATCTATTAGATTCAGCTGACCTCAAAACTGTTTTAGGGATAGATCGAGTTCCCCATCAGTAACCAGCAAACGTTGGGTTCCTCCGTCCAGCTTCAGACGAGATGCGCTCACCCCAGAGGAAAGGCATGACATCGTTTTTCGAAAAGTTCGAGGGCTCCTCAACAAGCTCACTCCAGAGAAATTTGAGAAATTGAGCAGTGATATCCTTCATGTTGGGCTTGATTCACCATTGATCCTGAAGGGCGTCATCCTTCTGGTGAGGTTTTTTTATTCTAGCAGCTCTCAGTGCATTACAGTTTGCTCTTACATTCCTTTGGCTAAGTTGATGATTGTTGTCCTTTACAGATATTCGAAAAAGCCCTTGATGAGCCGAAGTACAGTTCTATGTATGCACAGCTTTGCAAGCTGCTATCAGAAAAAGCTCCAAACTTTGATCCGCCTGACAAACCCTGCACATTCCGGCGTTTGCTTCTGAAAAAGTGTCAAGATGAATTTGAGAATCGCAGTCGACCTGTCTCTCTTAACTGCAATGAACGACTTGGAGAAGAGGAGGAGGAGGAGGACTCTCGTGGTGCTGCAAAGCGTAAAATGCTTGGCAATATCAAAGTAAGAGCTCTTCATACTTGAAATATTTACTGCATTTCAGTTAGCTTGCATTGACTGCATAGTTTATTATCTGGTTTTTTGCTCTTATTTATATTTAGTTTCATGAATTTTAGGCCTCCATTCCTCTCTGATTGTTTCACTCCACACCTTGTAGTTTATTGGAGAACTGGGAAAACTTGACATGGTCAGTGAGGCCATCCTCCATAAATGCATCCAGGAGTTGTTGGAAAAGAAGAAGAAAGGCATCAAAGAGGAAGATTTGGAATGTCTCTGTCAGATAATGAAAACTTGTGGTCGAGTCCTTGATAGGGACAAGGCCAAGGTGAGTGCTTTGGCTCTTCCTATGTCATCTATCAGGAACAGGATACAATTTTTAGTAGCAGCACTCCTTGGAGGCACTGCCTAGTACTGAAAAACCATTTACTATCCCATGCAGGCATTGGTGGACCAGTATTTCACTCGTATCTCAGCTCTGGCAAATAATGCCGAGTGTGAATCCCGCATTCGCTTCCTGCTTCAAGACGTCTTGGAGTTGCGACAAAACAACTGGGTACCACGTGGTGTGGCAGCTGCAGCTGAACGGCCCCCAACAACAATTCAGGCCATCAGACAAGAGGCTGCAGTGGACACAGGGATTCTTATCCCGCCATTCCACTCTGGTAGCTCCTTACATCACCCCCTTCAACACCTGGGGATAGGAAATGCCCCCTTTCTCTTTTCACATCCACGCTCTGGCTTGGAGGATGTATTTGGACCACCGACATCATTGCATCTAGGCACTGGTCCAGGTGTTATCAACACAGACTTCTCCTTCAGGTGAGCATTGGAATCTGTGCTTTGTGGTTCACTGGCTTCAAATTGTGCCTGTGTTAGAAATGCTGATATTGATACACTTCTCCAGATGATTAATTCTACTCATATTTTACATCTTGCTTTTACAGCAATGGGTATGGTCCTATGACGGGCTCCTCACGGTCCAAAGTTGGATTTGGATCGGGTGGTGGTGGCATTTTCCACAGTTCTCAACAGAAATCTTCTCTAATTCAGTCTTCCAACATTCCAACCCATGGCAACTTCTCTTCCACTGGTGCGTTTGTTCTCGGATGAGTTGTCTGCAGACTGCAGTGTCATACATTGATGTTTGCTGGAAGGATGTGCTTGGTCTCTTATTTCTAGCCAATAACAAGAATTTGCCACCCCGACTCCAGAAGTTGGCAGCCCAGAAGCATGGAATCATCCCAAACACATCCTCAAATGGCACAACAGCTCCATCTCCACCCCCAATGAGCTTCTCTAATGAGGGATCCAAAGAAGATGTCTCCCTTCGCCCATCGGCTCTCTCCATGACATTGAAACCGATGCGGCCTCCCACTACTAGATCTCCTCCAACTATGGATCTCCCATTGATCCCTGGAGGACCTCATCCTCCAGTTCCTAATCAACTGCCAGTTGCTCCTGCTCCACCTCCTGCTATCCAGATTCGCACTGCTTCCAATGATAAGTCCAAGATTTCCAAGAAGGAACAAGGACCTACCAAAGAACAGCTCTTGAATTCATTGACTAACCTGGTCAAAGACTTCACTGGGAATATTTCCAGTCTGGAAGAAGCAGTAGCATCCTGGAAGCAGTTGAAGGTTCCTGAAAAATATCATGCTGAAGCTGTGAAGAAAATGATGTCTTTCAGCCTTGATGCAGAATCTACAGCTCAATGTGAGTAACTAGACTTATGCCTTTTGTCCTATAATTGGTCTTGTTTGGCACAATCATTCCTCATGGTCATTTGGCATTTGGATATGTTACAGGTTTGGTGCTAGACTTGCTGCAAGCATTGAAAGACGAACTCCAGGTTTCGACAACACTTGAGGGCCTACGTTTGGCTCTGGACAATCAGACAGATTTGTCATCAAAATGGGGACCAATCATTGGGGAAGCTATCCAAAGAGATCTTGTGTCTCTGGCAGATGCAGCTTCTCTTCTTCTCTCTCCCTCTGAAGAGAAACTAAATGAAGAAGTTCCGATTCTCATTGTTCTTGCACACCTCATGAATACACAAGGCAAGGACTGGGTATTGGACAGATACAACCAGAGTGAGGTCAGTTGAGCCTTACACTATTGTTAGTCTCATGGAACAGCCAGAAGTGAAATATGAAGTCATGCAAAAGATTATTTATTTATTCTTAAGGTGAATCTGCTGAAGCATTTGCCCATTGGGCAGAGGACTGATGAGCATTTGGCCAAGCGTCTTGAGGAGAAAGGATTGATTTTCCTCCAGCCATTGCTCCGCATCCAAGGGGACCTCACACGTGCTCTGCAGACTGATCCCTCCCCAAGTTCCCTTTACAAATGGATCAAGGAAAACATAGACTCATCTGCATTCACTTCCCATACCTTTATTTTTGGCCTTGTCTCAGCCATTGTGAAGTTCATCGCCAAGGTCAGTACCATGCCTGTGAATTACTAAGGTAGCTCAACCTTAAGGCACTTGATACATTGAGCATATTATTTCAATATATAATTCATTCCTTTTAATATCTCCATTTTAATTCACATCCATCCAGTTACTGAAGTGTGCTTGTGAGGGAAGAGAAAAGAATATTCTAATAGCTTTGCATTTACTTAGGAGGGAGGTGGATCGGTGGAGAAGGAGAAGGACACACTAGCAAAATTTGCTCCAGTGTTCAATGCCTTCCTACATGAACATAATAGGCTTCAGGTCACTGCAATATATGCTGTCCAGGTGTTTGCCCATGACCAAGACTTCCCCAAGGGTTGGTTACTTGCATTTCCATGGTGCTGTTTTTCAAGAATTTTGAAGCAAGTCTCCTCACCCTCGTTTTTATCTTCATTCCTATAGGCTTACTGCTGCGCTGGTTTGTAAACTTATATAACTTGGAGATCGTTGAGGAAGATGCTTTCATGCGCTGGAAGGAAGATATGCCAACCCAGGAGTTTCCTGGAAAGGGAAAAGCTCTCTTCCAGGTTGGTTCTATTTTTTTCTTTCAAATTAGGATATACTGCTTGGCTTTCAGAAATTGATGAAATTACAGCTTAACTCAGGTGCTTTAGATTGGCCAACAGGGTTCTGAGTGAGACCTCCAGTCAAACATATTGGGAGCAAGTTATGGGCTAGGCCTAAGTGCTTGAGTGCATTCTCCCAGATGAGATTTTAGAAAATGCTTTTGTGTCCTAGACTGAATTCCTGGGATCCTGGGGCACACTCTGGAGTCAACTGTTCTGTGATGTGATGAAGTTGTTTGCATTAGTGCTCTATGGAATGCATCTGCAAAGTCAATCTCACATGTCTTGATCCATAGTTTTTGCTATCTATGTGAACCAATTTATGCGAAGGCACTGACAACTGAATATGACCAAGGCAAATGAGAAATGAGAAAGTGCGGCATTGTGCCTTGATTAACCAACACAAGGGCATATCTAGGGGATTATGCTGGGCAATGCAGGTTTGCCCAAGGTAGGGGGGTTAGTAGAGTTATTTATTTTAGTTTTCACTAACCATACTACAAAATATACTCACTGTGGGGAGTAGAAAATTTGCAAACCAAGTTTAGGCTTGTTCTTGTTCAATCCCTCCTTCCTGTGGACCTATTGTTAAACTACAGGGTGTCCATAAAGTGACTACCCATGGGCAACTTTTTTCATGTAGAATCTGGGGGTTGCCCTTTTCTTATATAGCCTGTTTATCAATACACCTTGGAATGGTGTCACATCTTTTGTTCCTCCACTCTAGTGTGACTGAGACTTCATTTACCAGACCCTTGTTTCAACTACAGGTTCAGAAAGTACAGGTACAGAGTTCTGAAACTAGTGAGAGAAAGGCTTTTTAAGGATGAGCCCACATATCTAAACAACTTGAAAGTGAATATCTCTTGTGCTATGTGCCAAATNACCAGACCCTTGTTTCAACTACAGGTTCAGAAAGTACAGGTACAGAGTTCTGAAACTAGTGAGAGAAAGGCTTTTTAAGGATGAGCCCACATATCTAAACAACTTGAAAGTGAATATCTCTTGTGCTATGTGCCAAATAAGTGAGGGAATTCTCACAGATATTGATGATGCAATTGCCAGGGCTGAGAAATGTCAGGAAATCAGCAGTTGACACATTGAACCATTTTGTTAAATAAACTAACTTTCAAGATTTTGAATTTCCAAAATATGCCATTATTCAATCAATGCCACAATAAGTACTACTTTAACCTTATTGCTAATGCAATAAGGTTAAAGGCATATTGTTCTTTGAATTTTAGCCTCAATCTTTTTCTTTCCAAATGAAAAAAAAACTCTATATCTGGGAAATTAATTATTAGCCTAAGTGATAGGAGGAAAGATATGACTCTACTCAAAGGTCAGTATGCCTTCAGTCAACAAGCATTTAAAAAAAAATGGCTACTTCAGTTTCATTATATATTAAAAAAAATTGACCTGCAGGTACGTTATGGACACCCTGTATATTGCAGGTAATCAGATCTCAATGACTTATCATGTGATATTGTAATACAAGGTAGCTTACAAGTGGACAAGGTAGTTGGATGAATACATGTACATTGGTTTAATGGGAGCACCTTGAGAACTCAGAAATGTTCAAAGAAGTTTATCATTCTGTGCTTTTTTTTTTTTCCTGTCCATCTTTCCATCCCTCCCTTCAGGATTTTAGGCTTCCAATGGCTGGGTCCACTGCTCTTGTCCCATTGCTGTATCAGCACATAGTAAATCTGAGCAAGGCAGATAGTAGGTGTTGCAGGCATAATATTCCATAACTTCATCCATGCCATAAAGCTTTTCCAGCAACTTTTCTTTGCGTATTGACTTGCAAGGAAACTTTCTTTATGAGGATGCTTTTGAAAGTTTTATATGTGAGAGTTAATGCCATTGAAGAAAAGTTTGTCTTTTTTTTTCTATTCTTTCACTGTCAATGAAAAAAAATTTTCTGGTGTTGAGAAGCCCCAAATTAAAAAAAAAAATTGAGTTTCAGATCTGGTCATATGGACCTTTTTCATTTTCATCTCTTTTTTTGAGGCTGATAAAAGGAGGCCCAACAATATGGGTAAAGGTGTATTGTTCATGTAATGAATCTGTAGAACAGAGCATGTAAAATTTGTTCCAATATAGCTAATAATTGCTTTTTCCACAGGTGAACTCGATTTTTGCCTTATATGTTTATTGGTTAAAGCAATATCATCAGTGAAGTCTGTTGACTCTAACTAGCATTTGCTGATTTAAAAATGCTACAAAAATAAGGGGTGTTGTGATTAAAATCCAAAATGTCAGAAACAAAGCCTGTTGGTCTGTCAATCACCTACGTCTGGTTTTCTTTTATTGCCAAACAATTATTTTAACATTTTAAATTACATGTATGCTATAACTATATTTCTTACCAATTAAACAAAAAGACACTTCTTTCATTTTTATAATGCCTGATAGTGTTGAGCTCATAAGGAAATGCTGAAATTAAGTTAGTCAAATTGCATGGTCAAGAGTAATTTATTTGTGCTGTCTTGGTGGTTAATTTTTAGAATGTCGGGAAAAGGGCATTTAGACAATAAAAATGAGACTAAAATGAAGCTTCTCTCTTAATATACCGAAAATTATCCCTGGAACACTTCCAAAGTCTTTGGTGGTGGAGGACTTTATGCTTAAACTTAAACTTAAAATGAATCCCATTACGCTTCTGCCTGGTTTTCCTCAAAATCAGGGACGGTCGAGCTTACCCTCGCTAATTTAGGGTCCAATGGGCCACTTAATATCCTGACCATCTGAACACACTACTTGTCTGACATTTTCCAATATTTCACGCAGGAGCATGAGATATGCTGAAAGAACATGGTGCACCCTGGCTTACATCATCAATTGGGTTCGCAACAGCGAGAGCTCAATATCCAAGCTTCCCCGTTTTGGGGCGTTAGAAGATAATGGGTGACATGCGTTAGATGAAGCTCAGACCAAATATGTACCAACGGGTTTCCTTTGATAGAATTGCGTGATAGAGTCACGGTACATTTCGTAGTACATGCGAAAGCATGCGTGGATTATGGTCGACCCGGTGGATGCATGCCTGCTTCACCAATGCCGCCACCTTTCGTATCTAATTGGGTTCACCTCCTCCCGGCTGCACAGCGCTGGAAGATCTCAATTCACAGCTTGACAGTTATACTTATCCGTTTGAACAAAAAAAAAAGTTTCCTGCGAACCAATTAGGCAAGGGTGGCATTCAGGGACGCCTTTAAAAGAGCATCAGCTGGGCTGTTGCTCGCTTAAGAAAATAGAAGTATTTAGGAAGAGGGTCTCGGAGGAAAACCCATATTTCTCAATGGGGCTCTGGAAAAGTGATGAAATGCGTCAGACTGAACCTCCCGTAAATGGGGTTACTGGGGATTCACCATATGTTCTACATGCGTAGCGAGAAAAGTCTGTAATTACTCTCGAGACTTTCCCAATCTTCTATGGTTCACGAATCCGCGGAGCATGTCCTTGATTCGTCATTGGTCTTGAGCAACCCTGACTTCACGCCGAGCTCTGGGGAATCCTCCATTGGCGAGATTTTCAAAATTCCAAATCGAGGAGTCGAGTTGGAATTTTGAAGTACTTTAGTTGCACCTTCGCCAAATATGCTGTCTAAAAGCCAAGAATCCCATACTTGTACTGCACATAAATTGGCGACTAGAGAGGTAAAGAGCAGTCAAGATATGGAAGCACGTTGAGAGTTAATGGATTATGCGCGATTCTTAGGGTGCCTACACACCGGATCAATCTAGTCTAATCTAGTCACGATTAGGCAAGTCCAAACGTCTAAAGCTGCATAACTCAGCATGCTATGACTGATATCTCCTTCACACTGAATAAGTCTAGTCGCTTGATTAGAGTGGACTGATATGGTGTGAAGGGGATATCAGTCATTGCATGTTGAGCTATGAGGATCTAAACGTTTCGACTTGACTAATCGCGACTAGACTTAGATCGATCCGGTGTGGAAGCACCCTTACATTCCTAGGTTCTTGCTACTCGTTATAAGACATAGGGTGGATTTTTGAACAGAGCATTATCAGATAATGCAGCTTTATTTCGGAGAAAATGCATTATAAATCCGGTAAATAAAGCTGCATTATCGGATAGTGCTCCGTTCAAAAATCCACCCTAAAGCATTTCTTCTTTCCTCGGATGCCAGGGGCAGGACCCCTGGTGGCATCGTAAATCGTCGTTTTATCATCGGGAGCGATGCGCAAGCGATGCACGCTGTCGACTGCCGCATCAGAACGCCTTTCGAAATGCAGCGGCACGGTGAGTCCTAGCACGTCGCAGTTCTCGCCTTCCCCTTTCCGCCGATGCATACGGTCGATGAATTCGCCCGTATCTCGAGCGTTTGACGACCCGGAACCGCAATGCAGCAGGGTGCCTCCGTCGCCCCGAGGTCCCGATCCTCCCGGGATCCAAACGTCGCTTTCCGGTGACCTATGGCTGCTACTCGGCTCGGCAATGTGCCCGATGAAACGCCCGCGGGCGAACGGGGATCGAAGTTGAGTTCGCCCGAGAAGCGTCCCCAAATGTCCCAAAAAAGAAGCGTTCCCAAATGTCCCTAAAAGAAGCGTCCCCGAGTATCCGGAGTCGATCACACGGCTGCTCTGAGAATCAGGGCGGAGCGTCGACGCGACGTCGCCTTCCGTTAACCCAAAATTCGGCCATACGAACTGCATCCAAATGGATCCACCCTCGTGATTCGGTAACACGTGCGATCTTGGGCTCCTTCCAACAACGGTCCCTCGCTCCATCCTCCTCGCTCCATCCTCCTCGCTCCATCCTCCACCTTCTGCGTGCGTTCGTTCCCTCGTATGCCCTCGAAGGGTCCACGTGCTAAATCGCTTTATCTCTCCTTCGCGATCGCGGACTGTTCACGAGGGGGACCGCAACTCTTACCGCATGGTTATTTATTGTTCTTTCTTAATGGCGGGATGCGTGGGAATGGAACACTCGTTATCTCTGAACTTGTCATTTTTCGCGTACAGTTCTTCATTATCTCCTTTTTTATTCCTTACCGAGGATTTCCACTCGCGGGAAACATTTTACGTTCCCGCGATCGAGGCTCATTTCAATTTGCGGAGCTCCAGAATGAAAATATCACGGACGACTTGCATGAAATCCAACCGACTCGAAGGCTCCTAGCTTCATCGTGGACTTCAACCATCGAATTCAACGTCGATTCCTCGTGGGGAAAAAAAAAGGCCGAGGAGCGAGATAAAGCGACCTTGACACGCGAACGAACGGGCTGAAAATCCGAGAAAAAAAAAGCAGCCTTTCTCCGGGGTCATTCTCCGTTCTTTTCGGTCACGTCCCGATTCTGCAACGCGTGGCAACGGCGCATCGTTCACATTAGAATTCAGTCGAAGTACTCTCTGTTGGGAGAAAGGTACGGCTTATGACGGTGTAGTTCGTGTCCTTGGGCGAACGCTTCTCTCCGTTGAAGCTGGGCACGGTGATGGCAAACTTGCGTATCTCCTTGTACGGTAAACACCTGACGGGGAAATTCCTGAAATTTTGAGGAAATTCTGTTTTCCGCAACGTTTTTCGATTTTTTTTTTTTTCAAGTCGGGCGTCTTCTTTCAGAGTCACTTGGAGTAGCACGCTCGTACGAGGCTTTCAGATTTCACGTAGCGGGTCCTCAGTCGGCCTCAGTCCTCAGTCGGCCTCAGTCCTCGGTCGGCCTCGGATCTTCTTCGAGCTTGTCTGCTGTCGAGGCTCGATCGGTGGTTCTTCCCGAGGGCAAACTCATGCACAAAATGTTAAGTTGGTCAACGCGGAGAGACGGACGGTCCGGACCCAGCTCGACGACGGTTCAGGCCAGAGTTGCCGATCGGGGTTGCCGGTCGAGGTTGCCGATCCGCAAATCCTGAGTTAAACGGGCCACTAAACCTGGATCTATAACGAGGGAAGTTTCGTAAGAGCAATTCCCATTTTCGGCCGAGCGATCGTGACTCGTCGGGGCGGTACTGCTGTGCGTGCACTTCGCTCTCGGCAGAAAAGAAGAACCGCGCCCATGGACTCGGGAACGTTGGGAATGCTCTACGGTATACAGAAACGAGCCTTGAAAAAAAAAAAATCGGGAAGGAAAGTCTGGAAAGTCGGGATTCGCAATTCTCGTTCGCTTCCCGCTGCCTCGCCCGAGACCCGTTTCTCGTTTTGTCACGTCGGCCTTCCCCTCTCGTAATGATAGGATTTCCTCCTCACTCGAAGACGTCGCGTGTTTCCAGTGCTAAGCGCCCCGTCAGAAGAATGAGAACCCTTCCCCTAATTCCCCCTTCTTCTGGACCTTTCACCTCCCGATCTCGCTCCCCTCCTCTCCCTCCTTCTTTCTCCGGAGCGTGAGAATCCCGCTCGTACGAATGAATCTGCCTGCAATGACATCGTCGAATCGTAAATTTCTCCTCCCTCCGATGACTCCCACTCTCTCTCTCTCTCCCTTTTACTCGCCTCGCACGTCTCCCTTCTCCACCCCAAATGATGCGGACGATCCCGCTTCGCGAGAATGGGATCCCCGCTTCACCGGATCCAAACGAAGAACCCCCAGGGACGACACCACGCCCCTAGCGCACCCTCCGTCCCGTCTCCACCCCAAATGGAGTTCTTCCAGCCGCTTCTCATCTTCCAATTAACAATGCCAAGAGGCTTTTGCAGCTTGCGACATTTCGCACTGCATCGACCCCGTTGGACTAAACCGTGTAGGGATCGGCCCCTT
>CAJPEV010000402.1:0-13944 GCA_905338385.1 Darwinula stevensoni
GCCCATTTTCCAGTCGGGCCGCTATTGCATCAGCGATTTTCCAGTGGGCAAAACAGACCCCTAAAGAAGCGTTCGCGGCAGCCATGGAGTCATGGCGTCGACGTTGTGAAAAATGTGTTCGTCTACAGGGAGATTATGTTGAGAAGTGACAGAAGTTTCAACTTTCTGGTGTAAGTAATTTGTCAGAAAAAAATTAGGAGACCTTAAAACTTGAACGCACCTCGTATGTCTTTGGTTATGACCCTCGCCCCTCCCTCCCCTCCTTGGGCACGCTACTGCATGGTATACAACAACCAGACCTGTCTCGACGCAGCTCGATTCATGTAAAGGAATATATGGATATATGTAGGGTAGAGGCACCAGTTTGTGGACGGGCGCCTTTTTGTGGACAGTTTTTGGGTTTTTTGCCATATCACAAAATTCACGCCGGAAATTTTTTTCTCGAAATGTCCTATATTTTGCACTTGCCTGTCAGCCACAATATAAATTATGCATACCCATCAGCATGAGTGAACTTGGACATTTTCGCTCTGTTTTAGACCTAGCACCCCTGAATTCCTCAATTTTTCCAATGATGTTTCTTAACAGGACATCATTGAAGATAAATATAATTGCTGTACATGTCTCATGCCCATATTTTTCTATTCAACCTACGCACGTTCATAATTGTTGGCAAAAACTGGTGTCCACCAACTATGTCCATGGATGGCCACAAACTGAAACCACGTGAAAATCAGCACATATTCATTTAAACAGCGATTTTTGGAAAATAATATTTTTAATATTTTATTTTAGGGTATGGGCATCAAGCTATGATAAGTGGCCTCCATTAAAACCAATCAAGTGGTTTCTCGGTTACCCCAACGACCGTAACGTAATTTTCAAGAGGAAAATTTCATTAACCTGTCCACAAACTGGTGCCTTTGTCCTATACAGATTTCACCTGGATGTTTTCGGAATTACTTTCTGTTGGGAACAGTGATCAAAGGCGGATGAAAGATTACGACACGAGAGTCCAGGTTGAAAATGTCAAAAAGTTAAATATGACTAGGCAGAGCTCTCAATTTTTTCTTTGTTAAGGCTCACTCTCCATACAGCGAGACGTCGGCGGGACCTCCTGCACATCCAAGAAACTCCAATACTGTATAAACAATATTATTGTGCAAGCAAGACCAATAATATAAGCCAAACCAGGACCTCTGTACTCCAAACCAGGACCTCTGTACCCGATAGAGGACGCTTTTGTTGACCAGGTGACTGAGGGTGATCGCCAGCTATGGATTGCAGCACGCATCTCTTCCATCGGGAGATTGCTCCAAGCTTTCACAAGGGAGCGCTTTAGGGACTCCGCATTTGGATGATTCCTACTGCAGGCCATCTGCTCCAACTTGGACCAAACATAGTAGTCCATTGGATTCAGATCGGGTGAGGAGGCAGGCCATTCAGCAGTGGATATGAAGCCCGGCAAATTGTCCTGGCACCAGTTTTGAGTGGCGCGGGTCTTGTGGGCTGGTGCTGAATCCTGCTGGAACCACCATTCCTCATTTTTGAACAGATCATGTGTCAGGGGGCGCACATGAGGCTCAAGAATACCTGCTAGATAGTTCTCCTTTCGAATTTTGACCCCATAATCCACAAAAACCACGGAAGTCTTGCCCATGGCGGACACTCCAGTCCAAACCATCATCGACACCGGATGTTGCGTCCTGTACATCTTATTGACACCCTCAGACAACTCCATAACACTGTTTCCATAGACCCTGTTGTTTTGGGTGTTCTACTTAGCTTCCACATGGAACAGCTTCTCATCGGAAAACAGGATGCGATACAATCTGTCAGACGTGAACCGCTGTAGCAGAGCCCGACATTTTTTCTTTCCGGCAAGCTTGGTCCGTTGGTTGAGCATTTGAGTCTTTCGCATCTTCAAAGGCTTCAACCCAAGATTCTCCTTCAGCACTCGCTGCATGGTTGAGTGCGAGGTATCCATCTCGATCGCCAATTTTCGGCCTGAACGCCGAGGGTTCCGCCTGATCCGTGCCTTCACATTCTTGACAAGCTTCGCCGTGCGAACAGAACGTGGTCGGCCAGTATGCTTCCTGTCACTGACACCTCCAGTCTCATGATAACGCCTGAGAGTACGATAAACGAAATCTCGCTTGTAACCACTGGACTGGAGTTGACGAAATATGTTCCCTGGGCTTTGGCCATTCTGGAACAGCTCAATCACAGCCGCACGCTTCAGCTTCAAGGCGTCAATAACGCAAAATGTAAAGCAGTACAATTTTGAAGTTCCACCCACGCATATATACCAGTTAGATGGAACAAATGAGCAAATAACAGATTGAGCTGAACTCTCTTGAGCTCTTTTAGCCCATATAGAAGTTTGTATGAGATATTATGGCTCACCCTGTATAGAAGAGCGTGCACTCCCCTGGCTTAGGTGAAATCGTCATGGTGCAGCGCAGGGTCCTGAATAAACAAGGTCTGGACAGGTCACCACGTAGGCGCCATATTGGTTCACTTATCCCCATTCCCTCTCTCTTCCGAAATTGCTATTTCCAATTAATTAGTACGGAATGCAAAGTATACGCTTTTCGCATGTACTAAGCCTCTACTTGCACCTTCCTGCTGCAGCTGGACATGCAATAGACTGGGAGAGCAAGCTTGGCCAGGCCTGCAAGTGACACGAAAGAATAACTATATAATTTACGCCTGCTCGTTATGAATTCCTTAGATTGATATAGCAAAGTGATATTTCAACTGCAGGAAGACTCACCGTGATTTGTGAACACTTCATAAGGAGCAAAGAAACACAGGACATTGAGTAACATGCACCGAATCCGTTTAAGCTAAACTAATCTGAACTCACAATGGTTCCCTATGGGAATCAGTTTAACCATCAGTTTAACGTATTCCCATAGACGCCCATTATGATCTGGTGCATGTCACCCATTATGTTGTATTCAGGGCCGGTCCAAGCTATTCCGGTGCCCTATGCAAAGAAACTCCCAACCCCCCCCCCCCCCCCTCCCTCTGAGGGGAGAGGAGTCAATCCCTAGAGTCAAAAAAGACACTGAAACAAGGCATTTTCCCTTTCTGAAGGAAAACTGAGGGTGGCATCCACTATTGCTTCATTCATTCTGGCAAGTTTTGACGCCCATGGTGAATTAGCGCCCTGTGAGGGGACACAAGTGGCACATGCGTAAGGCCGGTCCTGGTTATATTCATCCTCCTCGAAAAAAAAACAAGAAACGAATGCAACCAAAGCACAGAACTTGTTTTTCAAATCAAAATTTCCCAGCACCTCTTCCCCTGAATTGGAATAATTTTCAACCTGACCAAAAAAAAAAAACGACTACCACATTTTATTCATTAGATCATGAGAGAACACATGAAAACAATCAGATCCAGTCCAGAACTTCTGTGACCTAACATATTGCTCTCATCTCACACAATCTGGACCTTTCTCCTTAGTTTCCAGTTCTTCCGGCTGACTTTGGCCCTCCATAAATCATGTCCCTCGGGGTTTGCGGGGAATCTGAACATTCTGTACCATTTCGTTGACGTGTTGGTACATCCAACTGCAGAGCACCCCACCGTGGCAGAAGAAATCGCAGCGCGAAAAGAGTGGGACATGAATTCCTATTTAAAACGTGTGGGCACCCACTCTGTCATGAACCAATATGGCTGATATAGTATCACGTGACAGCGCTCAGCCAATGGGAAGCCACAGTTGGCGGCATCCTCGCATACAAAAGCTGTCAGACCTTGTTTATCTAGGGCCTTGGTGCAGCGCAGGCGCACTGGCCATCCAGCGGAAAGGGTGGAGAATCACTATCCCTTTCATATATCCTCAATTGACGACTGTTGTTTCTGAAAGGTGAGCTGTGATTTATGCCATCAGATGCCTTGTAACATACAAACGTATACATTTGCCAATATGTTGTGCTAACAGATATCACTTCGAGAGGAATATTCTGCAAATCTGCTTTCTTGAACCACTCAAGAGCACCGGGATTCGTATGCGAACTCTCAGATTTAAAAAGAAAGATATGCACAATTCAGTATTCGATGAAAGCACTGTAATATCTTCTCCCGTAACGAAAATATCCCCGTGGAACATCTTCGCATCACTGAAAACATTTTCTTATCCTCCTATGTCGCGAGTTTACGAAATACCAGCTGTGCGCACAAAATACCAACCCACTGAAAAGAATAGTCCCCTTCGACCGGGGCTAAGTAGTTTATGAAATAAAAGGCGTTATTTTCGTATAAAATGTTCTATCTGATTCTATGGTTTCCACCTCCTCCCCCCTGGGAGGTTGCTAAGCAGAATTTAGGTTTCTACAGTCAAAGAAATGCGCCAGTTTTGCTTGCAAACTCACTTTCATTCTTTACTGTGCGAGTCTCATTTTTCTGCACGTGACATCTCGGATAAATAATAAAAATTTTCGCATGTTTTAGAAAACTAATATTCCCAAGTTGAAGTACTAAAAATCGCAGCGAAGAATCAATCTGGCCTAACGTTCTTCATCCGCACTGAAATGGTTCATGAAACTCGAAATTGACCTCTAATCGGTCTAACGTTACACGTACTCTCTTAAAAGGGCCATGAGAAACTGAATAGGCCTGCGATTGGCCAAACGTTACACGTCCTCAACGAGATGTCTCGAAGATCACGGATTCACCCTTTTAGGGCTAATTAAGTAAGTCGAGAATTGAGTTTCTTTATAGCGAAGAAAGGCAATCTGTTGGTTAGGCCCAGGGCTACCGTTAGTGAATCCAGTAGGGTAGGGTGGGAGAGTTGAAGAAAGAGAAAGCCATTGAAAATTGATTTTCACATTACTTCATTATACTTCAGCACGGGAGCAGAGGATGATGGATGATTTCACATGGACTAAATTGAATTACGGACAACAAAGATTGGTCCATGAAACGATTTAAAAACCAATTTTCTATGGCTTTCCCTTTCTTCGACCCTCCCACCCTTCCCTACGGGACTCACTAACGTTAGGCCTCGGCCTAACCAACAGACTGCCTTCAGGTTACGCCAAGGCTTACCTCTTTTTTTTTCAAATAAACTCACATTTTCATCTTCATCATGGTTGGTCTCTTTCCTCCGAAAACTCCCCCAGGAGAGGGTAGAAAAAAAAGGAATGAAATTCACATATTCAAAAAGCGAGATTCAGTTTTCTCCACAACCCCTGGGAGATGAAGCTTCAAATGTATAGGAGCTATTCTGTGTCGCGAGAGAAAGATACTTGACGAATTTCGTTCTTGTTGATGCTCATAGAGAGGAATACGAGGATTTTGAATTTTGCTACGGGAAGGGGTTGAAGAAAGGTAATAGGTGCTACCGCACCTATTGATCCGCTTAGAAGGAAGCCACAGAGCCTTCCCTGACTTTTCTGTCTTCCTACATTCTTCCTAGACGAAATCGTAAAAGAATGCCACATCCAGTGGGGGCCCCGCCCACACTACATCTTTGTACTTAAGTTCATTTCCTCTCACATTCTCTCTCACTTTTTCTCTTTCGATATTCCAGATTCTTGGGAGAAAAAAAAAAAAACCATCGATCGCATGCGCGCGGTTGATTTTTCATCACAGGTAAAACACAATGTCCTTTTAATAAAGTCAGAAGAAACAACGTTAATAACCTCCTCCTACGATTGACTAGATCGAATCTTCCGAAAATTTCGGCACGATCGCGACACAGAGAAAAAAAAAAAGGTTGAAAAAGAAAAGTTAAATCAGTTCAACGTCCTCCCGACGGCCTTGAGCTGTGCATCTTCGCTTTCGCTCCGATGCACAGCTCAGGGCCAAAAAAAAAAAATTGGCGCTTTCTAATAGCGGGGATTTCGAGATCTCGGTCGTCGTGTTCTTCCGATCGACTCCAATCCCAGCCACGCTGTAGGTCCGTGCGTGCCTGTTCCAAAACGAAACGCGCGCTCACACGATCGTTGGCTCGGTGAGGAAGTACATTTTTTGGGCGAAAAAAACAATTCCGTGTGGGCCCCAACGAGCCCGTGAACGGTTCCCTCCATAGAACACACACCATCAAAATGAAAGTGAGAGAGAGGCGGTTTCGTCGCGAAAATCGAAACGACCGACCACATCTCCCAACCAGGTTCGGTCGTCGGAGTCGAGCACGACAAAAAAAAATAATAAAATAAAATTTTTTTTTTTTAAAACGTCCGAGAAAACGAATCTCGGTCGGGCATGCGCTTTTCGTCGTACGCACGGGCGTGACACTGGGGGAGGGAGTGAGTGCAGGGCACGGATCGGCTTTGACCATGGCGGCGCCCTGAACGACACCGCTCTCTCCTTCTTCGAACATAAAAGCGGGAGCGTGCGACAGATCTCCCTTCTGAAGGAAAATACAAATCTCCCCTCTCACTCGGAATAACGAAGACGATCGAGAGAGAAGGGACGCGCCCACGGAGGAGTAAAAAGACACAAGACTTCTACGTGTATCTTATGGGCGTGGAAACATAAAAAAGAAGGGTTAGACTATTATTTTTTTCGCACGTTTAAAATATTTTATGGTTTTTTTTTCTGTCGTGCTCGGCTCGGACGACCGAACCTGGTTGGGAGATGTGGTCGGTCGTTTCGATTCTCGCGACGAAACCGCCTCTCTCTTACTTTGATTTCGATGGTGTGTTCTATGGAGGGAACCGTTCCCGGGCTCGCTGGGGCCCACGCGGAATTCTTTTTTTCGCCAAAAAAATGTACTTCGTCACCGAGCCAACGATCGGGTGAGCGCGCGTTTCGTTTTGGAACACGCATGCACGGACCTACAGCGAGGCTGGGATTGGAGTCGACCCGAAGAACACGACGACCGAGATCTGGAAATCCACGCTATTAGAAAACGATAATTTTTTGGGGCCTGGCTGTGCATCGGAGCGAAAGCGAAGATGCACAGCTCAGGGCCGTCGGGAGGACGTTGAACTCATTGAACATTTCTTTTTCCACCTTTTTTTTCCCTGTCGCGATCGTGGCGAAATTCTCGGTAGATTCGATTTAGTTAATCGTAGGAGGAGGTTATTAACGTTGTTTCTTCTGACTTTATTAAAAGGATATTGTGTTTTACGTGTGTTGAAAAATCAACCGCGCGCATGCGGTCGATGGTTTTTTTTTTCACCCAAGAATCTGGAATATCGAAAGAGAAAAAGTGAGAGAGAATGTGAGAGGAAATGAACTTAAGTACAAAGATGTAGTGTGGGCGGGGCCCCCACTGGATGTGGAACCGTCTTTTTGCCAGGCAAGGGCTGATGATAAGGGCCGATATAACGATGACACTTGGATACACGTATCAAAACTGTGGTGTAAAGTACCGACCCTCTAAGAAGACTGGATATCTTGGTTGGTTCGACGCACAATTATAATTTACCAAATGTCATACTTAATTGACAAACAGCAATTGACAACAGGTAAATTTTAGGGTATCCATTGACGAATTTCGCATGTGCTTTTAACAAACCGTACTTCGTATTCGAAAAGCGGTGGACTGTCATGAATGAAAATCGGTGGTTTCATGGAACTTAGGGATAGGTTACAGTTTTGAAGGCTTTCCTAAACCTAAGTCATGAGGGTGGAGAATTATATGAGGAGGGGCTATATTTCACTACGATTCTTACTACATCGTATCTTACTATTTTCATTCCGACTCGACGCCTCAGAGGGACAACGATCAAGGTATCAAGGTAGTTTAGTGGTATCAAGAGGCGATAACACCCATTTGTAAACCACATGTCGAGGTCGAGCGTTCCTTTATTTTAGGGTAGGCCTACTCCTTTTAAAGCTAAATATTTTAGTTTTTTTCTTTTAAGCATATCCTTGTTGCTTACTGCCAAGTCCCTTATGTCAACATTGCCCCCCTTTTTGCTTGTCCATAAAAGCATCTAGTTCCTTCTTAACCCTTCAAGCAGTTTTCACGTACACCGTACGTTCCTCACTTAGGAGGCCAGGTCAAAACTCAGCGCTTGAGAGTCACGGAAGGGACAGTCACTACGTCATCGTCTAGCGCATTCCACGCGTTCACCACTCTACAAGTGAAAAAGTCCTGTCTCAACCTGAGCCGCACCTGGGGTTTACGCAACTTTAGTTGGTTACCTCTCGTTCTCTTGCTACCATCGAACTGGAAAAACCTTCCACGCTCTAAATGATCTATTCCTTTAATTATCTTGAAAGCCTGGATGAGATCGCATCTCCTTAACCTTCCTCTCGAGCGAGTACAGTCCCAACACTTCTAAACGCTTCTCATACGGAAGTCCCCTAACCTCCTTTATCAGTCTTGTGGCCCTCCTCTGTACCCCCTTGAGCGCCAACAATTCATCCTTATTTGTAGGCCTCTAAAACTGGATGCAATAAAGGTTGACCCCAGAATGGTCGCGGCGTATGTTGCCTTCTTATTGCGCGCTCAAGGATGAACGTTGACTTTCTGCTTACTTAGGATCGTAGGACGATGTAAACCGGTGGCAGCGAACGCGCACGCTCCTTTTGAACTCCAGTAGCAGCTATCTTTGAGGTTGATCTTTCTCTCCGTTTGCCTCCCCCAGTTCATCCTCGCCGAACGCGTCGAGAGACCTACCGTTATTTCGACCGACGTAGAGAACTTTACACTTACTTTTATTAGACCTCATGAGCCATTTCTTGCTCCACTCATCCAAAAGACTCAAATCTCGCTCGACTCTAGCCCTATCCCAGGTAGCACATAACATTGATTCAACGTTGATTTGGTGTGGATCAAATGTATCGCTGTTGAAGGTTTATACTTCTATGTTGAATCAACATTGATTCGACACGGCGACTGTCTCTGTTTATGCACCCACATTGACTAAACATTGATTCAATGCTGCGCTGTCCATGGTGAAAGTGTCAACATTAAATCAGCCTTCATTCAATGGATTCTTTTGCTGTAGAAAACCCCTTGTGCTTTATGTCTACTGTTAGGATTATTTTTGTGTACCCCGTCAGGGTTCGTTAAATAGTTTAGCCAATCTCCCAGAATACATTTCGATCAAGAAAAATGCTCGATTTAGGGCAGATAAGAAGGTGGTTGAAATTACGACTGGCCAAATTTCTATTGCAGCATACAAGCAAAAAGAAAAAAAAGAACATCTCTCGAGCATCTGACATGGTGGAGTTGTTTCAATACAAACGTGAAACTAGAAAAAGGATGTTCAATGAAAATAATACATTTCTTTTTTTTTCAAGCTAATTAATCGATTGACTTGAAGACATGTTCAAATCTAGGCATGTACCATACTAATGAACGAAAGTGTATTTGTGAGGCTGGATCGGTGTGACCCATAACCCTGAACTTTAAACCTTAGTTTCCCAGGGGTGGGGCACCTGGACGACGGAGTTTAGTGACCATGCGACTGATGGATCACAAGGGCCATCTAGGGTCACCAGGGTAATTTTTCGGTAAAAAAAAGGCTTCTTTGCTTTAATGGAGGTTATCAAGTCCCCTGACTTCATCGGGGACCCTTGTAGCACCTAACAATGAATCATTATCCGGGTGTTGAATCAACATTTAATCAATGTTGTTTCAATGTTATGAATTACAGGAGAAAGTTCATTTTTTAATTTAACCTTTCCATTTTTGAGATATTGGTTATGACATGTGGACACTTTTAGAGGCTCCCGGTGGAGGAATTCTTCACTCTTGCATCGGATGCGAAAGAAACCAGCATCGATGCAAACTTTAAATCCCGGAGGGTTCTGCGTCGCACTTTCGTCGTGTTGTAACTGAAACTTGGTGGGCCACCATCGAATTATATCCGCGAAGTTCGGGGTCATTGGCTCGCCTGATAGCACGTTGGGCTTACGTGACGTAAAACAAGAGTTTGAAATCTAAAAAAATCTGGTGTTTGTATCCTCGAATATAGACACCGACATGTTTGGAATGAGGCATTGCATCATTGTTGACTAGGTGTGGATTGAATGTATCACTGTTGTTACATTCATGTTACATTAACATTAATTTAACGCGGTGACCGTCACCGTTTATACAGTACATCCACATTTGACCAACATTCATTCAATGCTGGACCATTCACGGTCGAATTATCTGCAGAAAATTATTTTTTTAATACTTACTCCATCAGTGCTTGCAGTTATATTCAGCCGATCTATCAAGGAGTATTTCTTTCAAGAGGAACGTTCGATTTTGAGCAAATAAGACAGTGGCTGAAAGGCTCTTAACTCGAATTTTGTCGCATCAAACAAGCAGAATGGCATTTTCGACTCGTGTAACTAGGAGCAAGGATTCAAAACCTTTTTGTATCAGACCTATTTCTCGAAATAGGCACTGACGTGTTTATGTAGGCCATCAAGATCTTGGTGTAGAGGAAATGACGTGACGACACTTGCTAGATATATTCTAACTAAGCTTGAACTGTAATGGCTGCTGAAATCTTTCTTATTTTCCTTACTAATAATACAGAAGTGTTTTTCTGGGATGGTCTTGATGGCACATGGGCATCATGCAGTGTTTCCCATGTGAATGTTTTTTTTTTTTTTTTTTTATTCCTGCGTAACATGACTACCCAGCAAACATAGTAACGTTGTGGGAACGTTCCCACAGAATCAATACAGTGTCATCGATGTTGAAGGTCAAAGGTCAACGTTGTGTGAATATTGTAGCTGTGTTATGACATTATGATATCTTTTAACATCGCATTTTGAAATAATTTGTACGGTAGTTTCATGGAATATGCATCGCCAAATAGGGAAAAATATTTTTTTTTTTCGCCAAACGACAAAGAACCTATCAAGTGTTACTACCCCAGTAATACCAGATATTGGGTGAATGCTGGACCAACATTGGGCACGATATTTACATGCATCTTGCCATTATTGCCAATACCGGCTAAATATTGGCTAAATATGGACTTCTCAATTTTGCCATTCCATCATCGATGCAATATCAGACTGACGCGATGATTCAATGTGCCCAATTTCCGCAGAGGAGTTAATTTTGAGGAAATGCTGAAGTTCTCCTCTTGCCCACTAGATGGAGGTACGGGTTTTGCTTTTCGCACAATACACGAAAGTACACTTCCCTCTTTCCATGAAAACATCCCTCACAAGAGTGTTTATTACCTCACCATATGTTTTTCATTGCCTCATTATAGCAATCAATAAAATCGGACACTTATTAATTCATTATCGACATATTCGAGACAGAAACATGGAGCCTAGGCAATAAATAAGCACATACTCCCTATGAGAAACCCTTGCATCCCAGTGTACAATTACTTAAAAAGAGTTTCAACGAAATCGATTATATACATTGGCTCTATTCTCCGTACTTGAGAGGAAAAATGATTTTTCCACTCCCAGCAAAGGAAAGGAGGATTTCTGTACTCCACAGAGCAGAAAGGGGATAGCTGTTGAAAGTACTATGATTAGTACTTTCATAACAATATTTAACCCATTGCCTTCATTACTGACAAATTATGGTATGCTACAAGGGTGGGATTGAGGGTTCAAATAAGTGACCTTGCAATGTTGGCTCAACGTTCAGCCAGTGCTGAACTTCAACGTTCATCTGAGTGTTCCGATAAGCGACATTCCAATAGTGACTTAATGTTAGCTGCAACGCCAACCGAACACTGGGAAGGTTCAAAATTAACGTTCATACAATGCTGATTGAATGTTAGTATGTTTTCTGGGTTCCCGAGTATGATGAATGCCTTTGGCACATATCGAAGTAATATTCAGTAGGTTCTCCAAAGAAAGGACAGACTCACATGAAACAACTTCACCGCGTCAGCATTGCTCACATATTAATTAAAACGACGCTTCGGTATGGCATCAATCCTTTAACATTGATTTGATGTTGATTTGATGTTGAAAAGAGCAATATTGCGAGAACGTTGTCTGGTTAACGATGCATCAACAGATGTCAGGCGAGACATGCGAACAAACAAGATTTCCTGACTGCGAAATGTGATGGAAATTACTTGCCCAACATGGTTAGTTACCTTATATATGCAATCAGTACGTGGCTCTAGTACTTTTGGAGCAGTACATTATAATTTCTCCACCACCGACGCCGGGGAAAGTATTTGACTTCCTGGATATATTCGACTGATGTGACAACCCAACCAAACAGGACGCTGGATAATTCTGAGCAGGGTGATGGACCCAAAAAAATTTGCGAAGTCATGTTACTCTATGAGACCACGACGGCCTGTCTTCGAGGATGAATTCAAATCATGATCGCTGCCGAAGGTTACGTTGAGTGAGCGTAGCCTCTTATTTCACCACACTAATCACGCCGGTGTCCTGCTTCCGGGGGAACAGAATGCCTCTTTCTCATCTCGGTATTGAGTTCTCATTGTCCTTTGATGGGGGGATCTTAAAAATGCGGATTCGGAGGATGGAGAACGTGTTTAGATGATATTCAAATTATAAATCATGGAACGGCGCATGAGCACGAATTAAGCAGATTGTTGAGACTTGTCATATCAACGTTGAACCATCGTGGATTCAACATTTCTTCAATGTTGAAGAAAATGGATTTTACATATGGAGTCAACCCAGGTAGCACATAACATTGATTCAACGTTGATTTGGTGTCCTAGCTTACAAAGTGACAACTTCCAAATATGAAGATACAACTTAGTTGTAACTAAGTTGCGCTACTGGTAGTCCGTTTATACACCCACATTGACTCAACATTGAATCAATGATGCACTATTCACACTGGAAGTGTCGACATTAAATCAACCTCGATTCAATGGATTCTTTCACGGTAAAAAAAAAAAAACCTTTTTTTAAATCTACCGTTAGGATATTTTGTATATTCTTGTATCTCTATATATCTCAATATATACAAATACTGTATATATAAAGAAGAAAGTTTGCCTGTCTGTTCCTTTATGCATTCGGACCCCGCAGGAGCCAGTGCAACCAAACTTTGCATGGCCTCCTCTTTTATCCAGGGAAGGTCGAGGGCTGTTTCCATCCAAAATTTTCACTCCCGGGGTACTTTTCCGGGGGGCTGTATTGTCTGAGATGGCATTGAGAGGAGCGATTGGCTCCTGGATTCGGTGGTGCAGTGGTAGCATTTCTGAACGACGATCAGTGGGCCTGGGTTCGATTCCCGGCCGTCCCCAGCTTGTTTTTGTCCTCTCATGTCATCCAGCTCTCCCCTCCCGGCCACCTGCATTACAGTATCCCGAGGTAATCCCATTTTTGGATCACTACAGTAGGTAGTAAGTAATATTCTTTTGATCAAGTTTTCATCGAAAATATGTTTCAAATCGATAAAAGCATTTTTCAAAGAAGTGTTTCTTTCCCTTAAAAATAATTTAGAAATTATTCAAAGCATGAAAAAAATTTTTTTGTTTAAGGGAAAGGGGTCCGAGAGCATTTTGCGACACCCACGATCGGTAACATAGGAGACCATAAGGTCTAATTTGTCATGCATGAAATATTGAATTTCCCCGGGCAACGCCGGGTACTTCAGCTAGTCCTAAATATTAAAAACACAATGAAGCTGCGTTCGTGCATATGAAGCCTCTGATGCTTGGGTCTGAGTGCATGTCCGCAAGTCCATGTGCGCATGTGCGTCGCTTTCTGCCTGCCTCGGATGTACGTCTCCCTCTCGCGGAGGAGCACCTTTTTTCCGGACCTTGCGACTGTCAGATCCATTCTCGAGAACGTAATAGACCGAGGCGGGTTGGGGAAGAGTTCGGGTAGCATAAGAAGACTAAAAACAAAATGATGCGATTCGAACATCATTCGAACATGCGAAGCAAAAGATTTATCACTACGCCACGAAACTCCAGTCTGTCTCTGTTCCTTTCCATGTCATCCCTAACATTACAACGGGAGAGAGGCATTCTACGAACCACGCTCGCATTCAAACGCGTATTCCGTCCCTTGTCCGACTTCTTGATTAGATGAAATAAATTATTTTTCCCCCCC
>CAJPEV010000402.1:14455-128329 GCA_905338385.1 Darwinula stevensoni
TTTAAAAGTGGGTATAAAATAGCCCCAACGTGTTTTCATTCTTTAAAAGTTAAACGAATAGGTCTCATCTTTTTCTAGGCTGCTATTGCAACTGTCCTAACTAATGAGTAATCTGTAAAACAGACGGGAGAAACCTCGGTCTCCGACCGGGACAATGGGGACAATTCCCATTGTCTAAATCAGCTTCGAGGGGGTCTTGCACCTGCCAGCCCGCTCGCAGGAGGGTTTCACCGGGACTGGCGGGACCCCTGATGTACCCACCATCAGGGAGAGGGGCCAGTCCCCCCATTAGCTCCTAATCTTTAAAAAAAAAAAAAAAACCACGTCGCCCTGTTTTTGAGGATGAATCCAAATCATGATCACTGCTGAAGGGTGCGTGGAGTGAGGGTAGCCTTTTATTAAATCGCGGTAATCCCGTCGGTGTCCTTCTGCTTCCGGGGGAACAGGATGCCTCTTTCTCATCTCGGCATTAGGTTCTCATTGTCCTTGGATGGGGGAATCTTAAAAAAGCGAATTCGGAGGATGGAGATCGTGTCCAGATGCTTCAGCCATGAAACGGCCCATGCACACGAATTAAACAGATTGTTGAGACCTGTGATATCAACGTTGAATCATCGTGGATTCAATATTTCTTCAATATGGAGTCAACGTTGATAAGCAAATGTTGAGGCAACATTGCAATGTTGGTTTTGAACATCGAATCAATGTTGACATACCGTTGATGTCAACGTTGAATCAATTGTTGATGAAAATGAACTTTCAATATAGAATCAATGTTGACAGGCCCACGTGGTTTCAACGTTAGCTCCGTTGGCACACTAACGTTGAGTCAACGTTGATTCACCGTGAGTGTGCTACTGGGATCTGCCTCCCCCTTAATAGAAAAACTTATCTTGGTGTCGTCGGCAAATTTACTTACCATACCCTCTAAGCTTAGATCCAAATCGTTTATGTAGACCAAAATCAGAAGCGATCCCAGGACCGAGCCCTGAGGGACACCGCTTGTGACACCGACCTCTGCCGACACTTCCCCACTCGTTGCTCTCTTCCTGTCAACCAGTTACTGATCCACTCGCTCGTTCTAACATGTATCCCGTGCGCCTCCAGTTTAACCCTTAATCTCCTGTGAGGAACAGTTTCGAAAGCTTTCGCGAAGTCTAAATAGACGATGTCCAGGGGATTCCCCTTATCCCTTATTTCGTCGCCCAATCGTAGAATTCGAGCTAGTTGGTGAGACAATTATGACGCCTTCTAAACCCGTGCTGAGAGTCCCGGATGGACGCGTTTCCTTCGAGGAAACCCAAAATATGTTTCCCTAGGATGCTCTCCATGATCTTCCCCGGAATACTCGTGAGACTTGCTGGCCACAAAACATAATAAGCCAAAGAAAACCAGATTCCATCAACACAGCCTCCTCCCTCCTCCGAGTTTAGGAAATGTCACTTAACCCTATGTATGCCACTTAACCCTAAAGAACCAAAGTTGCAGATATGCAACCTGGAACGTCCTGTTCAAACGACCTGGACATTCTATCTTTGCATCCACCCAGTGTTGTAGAGTTGCAACCTACCACCAGCTTCAGTTTCTCAACAGTACTGCCCTCTTCAGTTGAAAACAGGATGCAGTGGCCGAACCGGAGGAACTCAGAGAAAAAAAAGTAACCTGGGGACTTCGATATTCAGTACACAAAGGGTTAACTTCAGACTTCCCAAAGAAGTCATGGGACTATGCTCGTTTCACCGGCTACACTAGCTGTCCATTGTTGAGCGAAATCGGCTTGCAAGCGAAAAGAGAAATTCAGAACGTTGACGATCGTACTGTCAGTTGTAGCTATCGTGTTGGTGCGTAGAAACTTCTGAAGCAGTATTTGAAGCCTGAAGATTCAAGATTAGGATTAAAGATCATATATCGAGGCCTCAGATTATACCGTATAGGAATATCCAATGAGTGAAATACCTTCTGTGCTGACTCTGACGACGAATGTGTCGATTGCGGCTCTTCATCTTGGGCCAGTAAGAAATCTCGGAGTCGTGGATTGTTAAAATGTTATGAGCAGCTTTGCGGAAAAACTTTGCGAACGCGGAAAAGTTCTGTATTACGACTTTCAAAACAAAAATATTGCAGATATTTGTATAGAAAATCATGACTATTTTTCGTCTATCACCGTATTTTCGTATTTTGGGCTGTGACGAACTCAACTGAATGATGGAAACAGACATTATTCTAACACTTTTCGATAAAATAGGTATAGTCAATGTCATTCAGATCCATTACCACCAAAACCAAAGTATAAGCTTCTATTCTCCTTTGCAATTGGATTTGGTGATTGAATCATCAGCCGTGGCATTTGTCTAGGTGTCTGGACTTCTTTCCACCTGGATTTTTCCTACGGTGATTGTTGAAGGATTGTACTTACTGTAACAACCTCGAATCATTTGAAGTGTTGCAGCAGGAAATTCGCCAACATATCGAGAACACTTCCAAGGTAACCCTGCAGAATGTACCATGAGCAAACGCATAGCTTCGTGCATTGATATTGGTGGAGTCCAATTCCAACATCTGTGATTTCTACTTCACCTGCGTCATTTTTAAACCATGTTTTAACTATCATGTACCGAGACAGTCGTTCAAGAGGATCCTGTTAAACTCTTCATTTTTTCTATATTTCGATTCAATGTGACACCTGTATCATTCTGATAATTGAGAGTCTGAAAATCTCAGACACAGTAGCAAGAGCCTGCTCTTTGAATAATGGAACAGAACCCGTCCCGAATAGACAGTCAATACAACTTCACCACCACATTACTCAGAAAAAACGACTGACAACTGAAGAGAGTGTATGAGTAACTATTATCTACAGGAATTTTATTCATATGGGAGATCGATCCTATTCTATATACTGTAGATCCTATACTGTAGAAGTAATAGGACTTTTACTAGTTTTCATAGGAATCATACGGGACTTTTTCAAGAGGGATAATATCACTAATTCATGGACTTCATATTGAGGACCGAAATGAATATGTTATCATCTTCCTCGTACCTTTCAGATCGTAATGACTTTATCTCTGCCCTCCAGAAAGAGGGATTATCAATTGTAAGTTCTGATGCCTAATTATCCTTGGAAATGAGAAAAAAAGACATCTACTTAATAACTTAATTAAAAGTTAATGAGCGTGAAAATGTTGAGAGGGTGGATGTGATAGACATATAGTACGAGACCTGAGCCAAGGCTTGGAAGCAAAATCCCTGTCCGCGTCCCTGTTCATCTTGTCACTTTCTCCGGCAGAAGTCAGGATGGAAAATCTGTATCATTCCCTGGTCAGTTCAAAAGTGGATGCAAATGCTCAAGCCTAGTAAGTCTAGATATTTATAAATGAAGGCGGATGGGGAAAGAAACGCTCTCCGTAGAGTCTCCATCTGGTGTGATTCAAAATTCAATTTATTGCTTATTGTTGCACTGGTGTGAAACGAATGCAAAACAATGAGAAAAAAAAAGCGAAACTAGTCATCTGCAAGTAACTCAGGGAACCTACACCTTCAGTTCTGTGGTTTTACGACAGGGAGAGACAGGAGAGTCGGTTGATTCAGAGTGCCTTGAAGAGGGTAAGAGAAGATGGAGGAAAGGATTCCACCCAAGCACTGGCAGCCCGAGTCAGGGACATCCAGGGCCCCATCTTCCACATTGACCTCGAATGGCAGGAACTCATCGCCGAGATCGGTATTTTGCATCTTATTTATCAAAACTTTTTTTTTTCCAATTCTTCCTGCAATATACGAGGGCATTTCTTTTATAGGCATCGCCCAAAAATCCCGCCTAATTATGGGTAATTGCTCTGTTGAAATAATCAGAAACGTAGAACTTCGGCCTTTTTTAAGCACGAATTTCTATGCATGTCACGGGCACGGGGCGCTGCGGCAGGTTGTTAAGTACAGACAACAAATATTTGATCAAATTCGCTTCCTAGCGTCCCGCGCCTGACAACTTTCCTTTCAGAAACTCTTTCTTCCTTCGGGAGGAAAGGTTCGTGCCTGTTCACGGCCGAGAAAGAAATATCCCACAACCGAGTCTGATAATTAATTTATTACTTAAGTGTCTAAAGGTTACCAGGTTGTTCAACAAAATATAAAGAAACAAAATTGTTGTTAGTTACAAGATTCACAATCAACAAATAAGGAGCTACCCGGTTCCTGAGCAAGCGCGCATATGAGAGAGAGAGATTTCGGATCAATCGGGAGACCTACTCTTTCGGATCGAACTTTTTTCGAATCGGGGCACTAACACTCTGGTCGGACTTGAGGAGGGAAGAACTCCACTATCAAGGGCAGGGCCGAGTCCCCTCGCTTCTCTCGGGACTGGAGTTCTCGGACGACGTCTCTCCCTTTTTCTTCAGGGTGGCTGAGGAGGTTCCTGGAGGAGGGATTCTTGGCTGGTAGCTTGCGCCCATTGGTTGTTCAATCCCCAGGAACAGATCTTATTGGGAAACGCACTCGAGGACAAAATCATCTTCATTAATTTCTTGGTTCGTATCCCCGAACATGTACCTGTCCAACCAATGGTTTTGGAAATGAAGTTGTCTCATAAGCCATTGGTTGCGAAATGGGTTTTCTGGACAGGGATGTCCGACGATATTGTCCTCCGGATCCTGACTGGGAGTCACCTCTGGAAAGGCGGGGATGGTGATCCCGATCCGGCATCCCTGGGATAATGTCCCCTCATACGTTTTCCCCTTGTCTCCTCAGCTTATCACCCTGACTTCCATCCGTCTCCTGAATCAGCATGCCACCTTTTTCTTTCTCTGGACGACATGTCTGGAAGGGCGGTGACCCGTTACACTTCCAAGCCTTCTACAATGATGGCACAATGGAAAGCTCTCAGGGATATTGCATGCAAATATTGGTAGATGTAACCTCTCACAAAATGATTCGTTTTTCGCGAACATTTTGAAGCTACGTGCAGAGGGTGCACTCACAAACAAATCAAATCAATGTAAAGAAAGAACATCAACACTGTGTGACTCGTGTCACTTGTGACTCACGTTGCAATTAATGGTCTGAGTCCTACTGTGATGGATTGGAATCATGTATAGGTAAAAGGTGCCTAATTAAGTCGATGCATGTTATCATCGCTGTCATTCACATTCAAGGTTCAAGGTAGTGACATCAGGAGGCGATTACACCCATTTCGATATCACGTGTCAAGTTCGAGCGTTCCATACTTTTGGGATAGGCCTAATCCTCTTAAAGCTAATTTTTTCGCGTATCCTGGTTGCTTACTGCCTAGTCCCTATCTTCAATGCTGCCTACATTTTTGCCTGTCTATCAAAGCATTCAGTTTCTTCTTACAAATAGTAACAGAAGGGGCAGCCACCACTGCCTAATCTAAAACATTCCACGCATTTACCACTCTGCAACTAAAGAATTCCCGTCTCGACCTGAGCCGCACCTGCGGTTTGCGCAACTTAAGTCGGTTACCTCTCTTTATCTTGCTTCCATCGAACTGGAAAAACCTACCACACTCGACATTACCGATGCCTTTAATTATCTTGAAAGCCTAGATGAGATCGCCCCCCCCTTAACCTTCTCTCGAGAGAGTATAGTCCCTGCATTCCTAAACGCTTCTCGTACGAAAGTCCCCTAACCTCCTTAATCGTTATGGTGGCCCTCCTCTGTACTCCTTCGAGGGAAAACAAATCGCCCTAATATGTAGGTCTCCAAAACTAGATGCAATACTCCAACTGGGGTCTTATCAGTGCCGCATGCAACGGAAGAATAACGCGCGAAGTCCTACTTGCAACCGAACGACGAATGAAACCTAGAATCCTGTCGCATTTGGCTACTGTCGCTTGTGCGTGCGAGGCAAACTTGAGGTTATCGTCTAAATTTCTCTCTCCGTTTGCCTCCTCCCAGTTTAACCTCGCCGAACGTGCGAGAGACCTACCGTTATTTCGTTGATAATTACGTTAATAATTGTACACTTACTTACTTAAAATCATGAGCTATTTCTTGCTCGACTCATCCAAAAGACTTAAATCTCGCTCGGCTCTAGCCCTATTCGCCTCCCTCCTTATAGCAAAACCTATCTTGATGTCGTCGGAAAAACTTACTTATATTACCCGTTACTCTGAGATCCAAAGCGTTTATGTTGAACAAAAAAAAAGAACCGGTTCAAGGATAGAGCCTTGTGGGACACCGTTTGCGACTCTGACTTCCTTCGACTTCGAAGGAAGTCGGAGGAAGTCGGAGTCGCAAATGGTGTCCCACAAGCCTCGTTGCCCTCTTCCTGTCAACCGCTTGACAACCGCTTACGCCTCCAACTCCTGTCGACGCTTCCCCATATACCATTGCTCGTTGCTCACTTCCCGTCGACCAGCTACTGATCCACTCGCTCGTCCTACCCTGGATCCCGCGCTGATTCAGTTTAAACAGCAACCTTTCGTGAGGAACGGTATCGAAAGATTTCGCGAAATCTAAATAGACAATGTCCACAGGATTCTCCTTATTCCTCTCCTCCGTCGCCCAATCGTAGAATTCGAGCAAGTTGGAGAGACAATTTATACGCCCCCTAAAGCCATGTTGAGAATCCCGAATGAGCGGAAAATTTCAGGAAATCCAAGAGGTGGTCCCTTAGGATGCTCTCCATGATCTTCCCTGGGATACTCGTGAGACTTACCGGCTTGTAATTCCTTGGATTACTCCTTTCACCCTTCTTAAAGATCGGTACGACGGTTGCTATAGTTCGCGTCATTGGTATGATGATGAATGATTCTAATAAAGGATGGCAAAAGTTTGCTATTTTCGCATTTTCGATGAGTCGCATTTTCCGTAACCTGAGCCACGGCGAAACTTCCTAGTTAAAAAAATATCTAAAGTTTATTTGCTCTTATGTATATCCCTCACATTTCGCCTAAATGGCAGTGAATTGCTGTCCAAATTTAATCTAAAATATAGCAGGATTTATTTACGGAAGAACTACACTGGAAATCGTGTCCTTCCATTGTAACATTAGTTACGAAAACCTTTTTCCATTTTCTCGCTCTCATAAGAGCTTAAAAATATTCTTAGCATTATCTCCAAGAAAAGCTCAATGCCTGCAATCATTATGCATTCAAGGACGATCTGAATTTGAAAATTGAGAGGGCAGGATGGAATTAATTTTTTTAAATAATTGCGCATATGTAACAGGAGTCACGATGGAACGACCCGGATTATGAATGATGGGAGAGGGGAAGCGAGACCGGAAATGAAGGGCGGTGTCTCTCTTTCTTTATATACACGACCCATACATATGTTTTCGGGAACACCTGTTGCACAGACTCCATGAAATTGTGAGGCACCTGGTGGAGAGTTAGAATGTTCTAAAGGGCGAAACACGGACCATATATCTAGCGTTTTATTCCTAGTGCGCATCTGACTTAATCTGGGACAAAGGTTTTCCCAGAATTCCAAACAACGCTCTTGCATTTCCGATTAGTCATGCTATGAACAATATTATTAGGTGCAATATTTCAAGGTCAGATTATCATTTCTCGAGGTCACCATCAACGTTTTTTTGCTTCTCTTTCCCGTATGCCTGCAGCATAAATTTTGCGGATGGGGCTTCTTTTGCCTCCTAAAAAATTGAACTGAACAGCTCGGAGCACGGCCCGAAACCGTCCATCAGGTGGTTTCCAGGAGGAATTCTTTCATTGCACCATGTTCTATCTACCTTGCTACAGATCCCAGTCTGAGAGAACATGACGACCCGGGAGTCTTACTGAAGGCCTTTTTTCCACAGACGAACATATTTGCATTGAAAATGGCAGGTAATTGCATTAATGTGAACGCACTTAGATGGAAACGTCTTTCGAGACCAGCTACCTGGTGCTTCGATGAGTGATTTTGATCTATCTAAGGTACCGAGTTTAAGCTTTCCCGAATGACTTTTGCAGATTCTACAAAATGAAAAATTACAGAACTAAATTTCTGCTCGAACTTCCCGTAAGATGTGATATAATAAATAATTTTGCCCAGGCCGATCGAAATCTCCGCCACGTACATGGAAATAATCCCAACTTCAACATCATCTACGTGATTTCTATGATGGGGTGAAGGAGATGAGGTGAGTTCTCCCAATAAAAATAGAGAAGTAATCCTAGCCTGACGTCGAAAACGGTAATAAATAAAAAATCCAGTTGCAAGTTATAGTCTATATATTCCCAATGAACCTCCAAAGCGCTAGACCTGTTCAATGGAAGTGGACTTACTGTTAGCTCGATCTTCCTTTTTTTCCAGCGGTTTTCAGCTCATAAAATGAAAGCCACTTTCACTGTTGAGAAACAACATTTCTTGAAAGGAGAACATCGTCTTGAAGTTTCGCCTTTCAAATGCCTTATCGTTGCACCGATGTATTGGCCATCACCGGCATCGGCCACCAGTGTTTCCCCGTCGGCGCCATCGGCTTGGCGTCAAGTTGACGATGCCAATGTCCAAAGTTGAAAAAAAAATTAACACGTCTTGGCTTAGTGTCTTGCTGAAAACCACTACTACTTGCCGCTCCCGGAGAAAACTATATCAACACGAGTGTAGGAACCAGCGAATAAATACAGCAGTGAAGAACGACAAATCATTGCTTATTCTTTCGCGTTCTGCTTTTGCGAAGTATTAGTTGCTAAATGCTCTTAAAGAGCAGCAAGAGGCTACAAGTTAATTACTGGCAGAGAGCCTGGCCTAAAAGTGGTCACTCTCGTTTTAAGGAGGCAGCTGATAAGTATCTCTAGTCTGCCAAAATCGGCACCGGTCGAATGGTTGTGACTTCAAAATCTGCCATTTGCCCCGCGGTCAAATGTTGCCAGTAGTATTACTTATTATCTCAATCCTTTATCAGCAATGCAAGGTGCAGGGGACATGGTTGTCATTTTCCACCTTGAAATCCTACCGATGGACGTCTCCAGATGGAATTACCACCTGACCACACGATGAAGATGCTTCGGGAATTGTGAAAAAGTTCCCTCCCCGTGCCCCACCCATTGGTCCGCCCATGCGCGAGAGGAGGCGCAGGACTATATGATATACCCTGGGGATGCGAATCGGCGCATTCCCATTCTTGCTTCAATTCGACCATGGAGTCATCCACTACCCTTCTCTCCATCCCTCTTGTTCTCCTCTCTGTTTTCTTCAGCGCATATGGTCTGTACCCATGTCCCTACCCCGACGAAATTTTCCCTTGCGTGTGCTCCTTCATTGAAGAAACCCGCGACATAATACTGGACTGCTCAGATGCGAACTCCAGCTCCGATATATCTTCCGCCCTCAACGATGCCTTCTGGTTCACCAACAGACTGAAGTGAGTCCGATACTGCATGACTTGTGACAGATTTTTACCACTAAGACTAAAGCGGTATCACACAAGATAGCAATTTGAATGTTCAGTACTATGAATATTGCAGTTACAATGATGCGATTCCATGGAGCCACTGAGCTATATTTGGTCAAAGAGGAAAAAATGGAAGCTGTCGGTGAAGTCGACAGAGACAAGCTTTCATTACTTCCTGTCACTAGAGAGTTCAGATCATTTGTGCTACATCGCTCTCCACTGCACCCACACCTTTCCTTGGGAGAGGATACTTTTTGCTTCCAAGTAGGAAGAGGAAGCTTTATGGAAAATCTCTAGACAATTACACATAATTTGGATGAATATGACTTTGAATTGGAAGTCGTCTTGAATATATTCTCATCATCTGGCAACTGATAATTTCTCCTTCAGGAACAACTACTGGGTCTATTAGTATTATCTTGCTCCACGCGTTTTGCTTATGGCCAACTTGAGTTTACTTTCAAGTGATATCATGTCAAGTCGAGTGAAGGTCCAAAATAGAAAGTTCGTGGTTTTAATGCCCTGGTTGGATCGGCCAGCCATATGATGCGACACATATTTACAGTTAGCAATTTACGCCCTCAATCTTGTCCGTTCCTCTTCCTTTAGAACGAAATACAACCATTATTTTTAAAAAGGAATTGAAAATAATCCCCGTTCCCCAACTGAAAGCCAATGATTGCCTCCTCAAATTTTTCATCGTATTTAATGGAAAATTTTCAACCAATAGTACTATGGCATTTCCTTGGGAATCAGCGAGAATGCCACATTACCAAATGACAATTTATTGCTCGAGATCTAATATAGAGTGAGAGATGATTCTGTAGCACGCGTTGCGCTATTGAAATGTTTCACCAGAACGTGGCTTCATGGAGCAATGAGGAATTCCTGCTGCATGTGCAGAATGCATTCAGCAAAACGAGATATCCCTATGGTGGTTGCGATGGATATTTCACGGAAATGCATTTGCTATGACCTGGATGTATTTGCTTTTGTAGTGATCCGCCATGACTACTATTACATCCAACAATTTTATTCAGTGGCACTTGTGTATATAATTAGAAATAATAATAGGAAAAACCATCGTCCATCAAGTATTCGGAAAGACTTTCATCGTAGTGCCCAGCGCTGAAGGAACCTCCAAGTGCGTGAGGCACTCAGAAAGTTTCTGGATGTCACTTAAAGGAAATGATCACAAATGAACGCTTTTCTACACTTTTAGCTCCATTTGCTGAGTCTGAGAGCAAATATTCAAGCAAACACCTCGTCGGATATTGTTTAAATGCCAGTTTTATACCCTGCATATATGCAAGCGTTTTTCTCTGGCAACGAAACCAGGCCACGAGTACTTTTGTGATTTTCAACGCAAGGGCAGAGCATTGCCGTGGGAGTTAGAAAATATATGCTATGTGTAATTGTTATTCAGGTTTACTGAATTTTGAAGGGAGTTGTGAGCAGTGACAGAAATACGTCACATCATCAGATGTGACTGAGGCCACCAAATAACAAAAATAAATTAGGCGTACAGGGAATGAAATGCCATGAATAAAATACCTGGAGAAGTATACATTTGAAAATCTGAATACAGTCTCATATCGCATGGAGGTGAAGTTGTAAAGAAAGAGCTTTCATATGTGACCCTTTCCATGAAGCTACATCCAGAAACTTTCTGAGGGCCCTACATTGTTGCAGAGTTGCGATTGAAATATCATAAATGAAATTTATTCCTAGAAAAATATTTTATTCAGGGATTGGGAAGATAAATTAGTTAGTAAAAATTGGTAAGATTGATTAATGAAATAAGGTTGCATGGGAGTGGCAGAGAATTTATCTTCACTATATGGCACCTCTAGAAAATATTTGAAAAGGGTATTTCCCTCCATTGGAAATGTCAAGAATTTGTGTCCTCCCGCTTCTCCTCCCAAAAAAGTATGTTCCCCAATGGATGTTTCAGAAATCATATATTTCCCGAAAATCAGCTCCCCAACAGCCGCTTCTGCACCACGTTTCACCTTTCTATCTTATCTATTGAATAGTTAGAATCAGTTCTGCCACTATTGCTTCATAGATCGTTGCACAATTTAATCAATACTTCCATTTAAGGATGCCTCCATTTTTCTTTTGTATACTTCCAGGATGTTCTACTTGGGCGATGATGACGTGGTGGAGGAACTTTCAGAAGGAGTCTTCAAGAGAGTAACTTTTGAGATAATTGATGTCGAGAACGCGAAAGTGGCATCTATCCATCCATCGGCCCTGCTCTCATCTCAAGACCATCTCAAGGTGGTGCAAATCCGGCTTTGCCCGATGAAGGAGTTTCCTTGGGACACCCTGCCACAACTGACCAGTCTCCTAGCACTCTACCTGAAAAACAATCGGTTGACTGCGATTCCGAGCATCCAAAGCCCCAGCCTTCAGAGCTTGGTCGTTTCTCAAAATCGAATATTCAAACTGGAAGCTGGATGGCAAGCGCCAAACCTTACCGCACTCATCATGAGTCCGTACCGTACTCTTCAATGCGATGACAGAATGCAATATCTTTTTTTTTCGACTGTCTTTTGTGATTTCATACCATACCCCTGATCCATAATTTGATTGTAATGTGCAAATGAAAAAACCACTAGTATAACAGTTGTTCAACTAAGAATACCTCTCAGCAAAGTTATTACAGGAGCACCACATTTATCCTCAAATCCTTGTCTGCGCTTGGGTCGGCGTCCTCTTTTTCCACATTCCGAAGGAACCAGAGGACTATTTCTCTGCATTCTTTTCGTCCTTCTCTCCTTAGTTTAATTTTTTTAAATACCCAATTAACATCTTCATAGTTAAAATATTGGGATTTTCGCACTTTCCCATTTTTGTGTACGAACCTCCCATAGAAAGAAATAACTAATTTTGTAGTAGCGCGAAATTTGATTGGATTTTCCTACCTCGACTGTTCCTCAATCATGCTTCATAATGTTGCAAATGAGGGCTCTCATGTGATACCTTTCCATCGCATGCAGGTGGCAATCCCATCACTGGGTTCCCCCATGGCTTTTTCGAGGGCTTCGATAACTTGGTGCAATTTGATTGCAATAGTTGCAAGCTGGGACCGACTCTGTTCAACGGGACTCTGAATTTCCGCAGCGAAAACTTAACAGAATTATCGCTCATCCACAACAACATCTCAACCATTGAACCAGACGCCATAACAGGTAACACGTGTTCTGTCCTTTAAATTCACTTTTGGAGGATTTCAGACCACTTATTTCCTTCTTTGAATGAATTCTTCTGTGATCCAGAAAAAATATATTGAAAATCCCGAAGTTGCAAGTTAGGTTCCCTATTCGTTTGACATTTCAGGTCTGACACCCAACACTGTTATTTATCTTGAGGCGAACCACATCACGGAATTAACCGAAGAGGCATTCCGCCCAATGCTGGACGTCCTCTCATATGGGAATGGATACATTGACCTTTGGGGTGTGTTGCACGGGTCTCATGTTTTCCCGTCGTTTAATTGGCCTCATAAGAAATTTCTTATTGTCTATTCTAGATAATCCTATCATGTGCGGATGCAGCATGGCCTGGGTGGTGGTCGAGCCATACTATTTTGGTAGAGTTTTGGGCTATTGCCACGACGGAAATTCCATGGAAGATTTGGATCCTGATGTCTTCAAGAAGTTTTGTATCAAGATGAATCCCCCGATGCCAGGCGAATACTCCACTTGGATCGATCTTGATTAAAGTTCGTAGATGGACAGACGGTCATACATTTCAAGGCATCAGGCTTCATCCTGAATAAAACGATGTTGACTCTAATCTGCTAATCCGGTGCTTTTAGTGAAACAGAACGGGGAAGCGCAACGCAACAGGAACTGGTTTCCATCAAACTGAGGCGTTCAACACGGACTCATTATACGTATCCCAATATGAGAGTAAATGAAGCCCTTGCCTTTTTGTGAGTTGCAAATGGAATAAATGCAATTATTATTCATCCTGAACCATCATGAAAGATGGAATGAGGAAATATATACCTGTTATCTGAAACCAGCAAACGTCCTTGAATTAATGGAAAACCAACATGGAAACAACGCCAAAGAAGTTTAGCCAAAATGACGAAGTTTCATTTCAAAACTCATGAGAGTTTCTCAATATCGACATTGGCTTCAAATTAGTACGATGAAGGTAAATGGTATGAAACTGCTCCAATTCCTATAACATTGGCATCATGACTGTGTTATTGGTGTATGAGATACTAGCAATACGAGCAGTACTCGATGAACGTCATCAAACCATACGTATTTCCCTTGGAGAAATGACTACCTGCCATTAGAAGAAAGAGCCGTCGCGAAGGTACAGCACTTCGCCCCCTGAGAACAGCTGCTTTTACTACATGTCCTTCGATTACGCTGTAGGACAATGCCATGTGAACGACGCGAGCACCAAAACCAAGGAACGTCATCGTTTATGACCAAAACCTGTAATAAAGAAACTATACGGGGTGTCCCAAAAGTTCCCGCGATTTTTTTTTCTGTGCTTGTTTTAACCCATAAACACTTAGCAAAATGTTTTGCATTTTACATAACCTTAAATGATTTTTCCTCCTCTTTCGTTTGAGCTATAAACTTTCTTTATTGTAAATAAAATCTCACAACAGGTATTTTAAGCCATGGATAATTTTCGCAGTGCAATCGTCAGTTTATTCAAAGATGGAAATAAAATTTCCGAGATCAGCCGCCTGTTCAATGCGCCGTTGTCAACTGTCTCTGATGCCGTCAAACATTGCCAACATACTAGGAGTAATGTAGACAGGGCAAGAAGTGGTCGTCCGAAATATGCAAGGACCGCTGCTAACCGACGATGCATCAAAAGCTGATTTCAACGCAATCCACATTGATCCACAAGAAAACTCGGCAAAGCTCTCGATATCTAAAAGAATTCTGCTCAACATATACTCACGGAGCATCTGAAGTTGAAGCCGTACAAAAATCAAGAACGACAATTGCAAATAGAAGCTATGAAAGCAGCAAGACTCGAGCGATGTCGCCAGCTGAAATGCAGGTTCGTTCGAAATTTGCATCGTCGAATTGTGTTTTCAGATGAGAAGCTTTTCACGAACGAGCAAGGCCACAATCGACAAAACGACAGGGGTTGGGCACCTGGGACAAGGTCACTGTGGAAACTGGGCAAGATCGTCGACAATTTTCCAATTAGACTGAGGGAATGTATCAAAGTCAGAGACGGCCACTTCGAATGAATAATGAATATAGAGAGTGTGAGGTTTCGATTGTGTGGTCGCTTGTCATCATATTTTTTGTGATTTTGAATAAAAATTGTTGTTTGAAAAAATTACGGGAACTTTTGGGACACCCTGTATATTCTGGACTTTGATGCAATCAAGATAAATTCCTATTTAGTATCTTCTTCATGCAGTCAACATGGACATTAAAATCCCAATTACGTTTTCCAGTCAGTAATGGTCAGTTTTGAAATGGAAATTGCTTTTGAGACGAAACAATTTAGTTTTTCCACATCCATCTAACCCCGGCCATTCTGCCATACTAGTGGGAATCACAAGTTTCAAATTAGCGAATGTGATGAACTTTTCCGAGGCACCACCATATACCATTTAAAAGTGCTCAAAATTTTTAGAAATTATATGCACATTGCCTTTGAATTTTCAATATCAGATCGCACCTTACGGCATAGATATTGCAGGCATTAAGCTTTTGTTTTTGGAATACTAGGAATAGTTTCAAGTTCTTCTGAGTGCAAGAAAATGAAAAAAAAATGTTGTGACTCATGTTACAACGAAAGGACACGATTTGCAAGTGTAAATCTTCCGTAAATGAATCCAGCTTTATTGTTAATTGGATGTAAGCAAGACTTCGCTGTCATTTAGGTAAAAGGTGAGGGATACATATCATAGCAAATAAACTGTAAAATCTACCAAAAGCATTTTTTACCTGGGAAATTTCTTAGTGACTCACATAATAGAATTTGTGTGTCGTTTTACAAGGTTCTCAAGAAAGTAGAATGGCCGGCTTTTTCCAATAATTTTTTTATATCATTCATCATCATAACAATGGCAACGGGAAAAAATAGGGATCAACATAATTATAAGCATAAAATTCTATTAATTTAGCTCACAAAATATAATGGGGTATTGACTCATCGCAGTGTTCACTGTTTCTGATGCTTTTTTGAAGATGTTATTCAGCAAGAGCTGAAAATATGGGGGTGTGTGACACATGATGCGGCCTGTGAAAGAAGTCGTCTCATCCTCAAGTACCAATGCAGTCGAATTTTCAGCGACGACTTGAAGATGAATGGGTTTCCACGTGTAACATGAGTTACAAAATGGTCATTTTAATTGTCACTACTATGTTTTTGCTTTCACGGGAAAATGCTTTTGGTCCGTCTTAGCTATAATGATTTCCAATCCATCGCAACAGGATTTGAACTATGAATTGCATCAGTGCAATATCCTCAGTGCAACTTTAGTAACACGAGTCACAGTGTTGATTTTCCTTCTTTACATTCATTAGGTGTGTTAGTAATAAAACATGTAATAAAGTGCTGCCGAAAGACAGAAACGAAAGAAGAAAAGCTGAAGTGAGAAGGGAAGAATGATGAATGATGATCGAATTTACCCCATCGTTATGAGTGGATGCCGAAGGCGCGACGACTGAAGACAGTTTCTTCAAGAAATAATTTATTCAAAGTGCATGCTACACTGTAGCAGGTTCCAAATGAATTTTAAGCAGATGGAAATGCTAAACAGAATGAGGTGATATCCAAAGATTCGATATGCCAATTATCAGAAATTGGTTCAAAACTTAGACAACTTGGGAAGGATTGTGAGTTGCCGAAATTTCCATTCTCATGATCGATATCTACATTTTCTCTTGTAATAGATAAAAAATCAACTTCAGTAGTTCCTTCTCATTCAGGAAACGATAGGGGGAAAAGCGTATATGTGACTTCCCACCGCTTCCCTGATCGGAAGAACATTTTCATCCTACGCTTTATCCAGAACGTATATGAGCCGCTAATGACAAATTTTCCATAATCCTCGTCCATAGCTCAAAAGTCGAAGCTCCAATAAAAATGAGGAAGTGCAATGTTGGAACGGAAATGTGGTCTAGAAATGAAAGGAAATTGAGTTCCTGTGTATCAACTTGAATCGCTGCTCGAGAGCGATATCACGCTATTAGGCGGTTCTTTGACAAAAGGGAAACTGCATAATTAATGATGGGTGAAGAGGAAGTGAGAACGGAAATGAGTAGCAGCGCCTCTCCTCCTTTCTCTTAGTGACTACCAATTCCGAAGGAGGCAACTGCTTTAATTACCACCTTGCAGTGCGGCATCGTGGGGCGACGTAGCATATGCATAATATACAATATAATGCATACATAATGTGTATAACATTTCTAGCTTAAGTTCGAAAAGTTTGTTTCCAATTACAAACACATACTGAACTGCTTCCCATGCTTTAAAATATATTTTGGTTATATTGTCTTTGTTGGTTTTGATAAACTGTGTCAGCCGTATCTGGTCTTTTGATATTCCCACACCTCTTGCATGAATTATACAAAAGATAAGTATTGAGTAGTAGCAAGTTTGTTGCTTCACCCAAAATGGGTGCCCCCAGGGAATGCAACTTCAGAGTCGGTCTTTTTCTGAACTCTGCATCCCTATAGCCACTTGACTGCCAAATGTCAGATTTCTAGCTTCTTTAGAACATGGTAAGAATTAGCGTCAGTCAGTCATGATCGTCTACATATACTTGATGAATGCATTTCTTGGATGCAATGAAGGCATGCATGCCTAACATCCATCTGATTATCTGAAAATGCAAGAACAGTCACCGAAATGTAAAAAAAAAGTATCCGTTTGTGGTGCAGAAGAATTCCACTTGACAACAAAGAAGGAAGACAGAGCAGAAGAAAGACAGAACAGGTGAAGGAGGACGAAGAGGAGCTATTGAAGGGTGGACACAATATGCTTCGTGAGAAGTACTTTTATAGCGCGAGTTGGGTTTCACCACACGATCAGGTTTGCTTTTGGCGACCATTGACTCAAAGTTGGAAAAACAAAGCGAGTCTATGCTCCCATAATGTCTTCGAAGCGATTTTCTTGTTAATGTACTTGCGTTTCATTTATTTTTGCGGCCCACCAGCGACTTATTTCCAATATCATTGAATAAATTACAGCCTAGGAGTTTTGCAATTGGAATGTCTTATGCTCTCGGTATTGCAAAGGGGCAGCGGACTTAAAACACTGACATGTTTCGGTCTTGAATCCACCAGATGGAGATGGTCTACCCACCTGATCACAGGACGATGATGTTTTAGGAATTGGGAGAAAGTCGCCTCCCAATGCCCCACCCCTTGGTTCCCGCATGCGCGAGAATTATCGCATGACTATGAAACGAGTTCTGGGGGATGCGAATCAGTGTATTCTCAGTCCTGCCTCAACCCGACCATGCAGTCATCCGCTTCCTTTCTCTCCATTCCATTCCTTCTCCTCTCCGCTTCATCCGGCCTACATGGACTCGACCCATGCCCCCATCCCGAAGAGATTCTTCCTTGCGTGTGCTATAACGATGAAGAAGGCAATTACGTAATCCTGGATTGCTCAGCGGCGAACTCCAGCTCCCAAATATCTTCCGCCTTCAACGACGCCTCCTGGCCAGCCACCAACCTGACGTGAGACAGAGACTGGGTAACCTGTGACAGATTTATGCCACAGAACCCAATGTGACTTCATATTAGAATACAATTTTTATTATTAGATTCTTAGCAAGCACCTTCTAAAGGTACGGTGATGCCATTTCAGAGAGAAAAACCAGTTCATTTGTAAGGTTTTACACGAAAATATGGAAAATTCGCCGGGAAATCGGCCGGGATGAGGTAAAATAGCGGAAGTAAAGTGTACATGATTTTTACTACACCCCTCTCAATTGTCGCACATCTTTTCTTGGCAATGAGAAGCATTTCATTGAATTCGTAAAAATAAACGCTCTGGGGGATTCCTGGTCAGTAGTACATATTTTAGATGACATGGGTCTGATGATCTGTCAGCGTCTGTTTTGCGGCCAATATTTACTTGAACGGACGCTTTCTCCGAGTCAAATGGCATGACGTCCGAAATTGCTTGATGCTCTTCATTTAACATGAAATAATTTTTTAACACGATCAGCTGTTTTATAACCTCAACTTTTCTCCAACAGATTGCTGTACGTGGAGTCTACAATAAGTATTTAAAAACGAAATCCAACGATCTGAATCAGTTATGGTTAGTGCTCAAAAAGGAGTGAGACCATGCCCGTTCAATATAATTCAAGAACGGGGACACATCGAAAGTATTTCGCGAATAGCTACAGTGAGTCTTGCTGAGATATTGATGTTTCTATTAGAAATTATTGTTGCCAATATATGTGGCCCACACAGAATAGTGCATATTAGAATAGGAAATATTATCCTTAGGTTCAGCCTCATACAGACAGACAGATTATCATAATTTTTTTGGAATGCAATCATGAAGACGCTCATGTTTCCCGAGAGTGGCACTCATTTTAACTGATCCCCTGCTAGGGATAGGGCATCTCCTCTCTCACGGTTAATGCTTTCATGCTGTTTCAGCGCCGGGAAAAACTTCCCGATCGCATTATGGGGTCGATTTCTACGATATGCCAACTTGCGATAGATACTAGATAGATTCGTGTCCCGCTCATTCATTGTTCATATATAAAATTGTGGTGAGTATGGTGTTACTACGGTAGAGTATGGCTTCGGAAATAAATTTGAATTTAAATTTGAAATTAAAATTCAAAATTGCGTTTAAACTTGATTCGGAATCGGATTTGGTTTCGCAGAACCGAAATTGTTCGGTTTCTCATAACATCCATAAAAATACATAATATTACGTGTTGCTATTACTTGCACAATGCACAGCGCATGCGTAAAAAATGCGTTAGCATTGAATGTGTCAAGAACTCCATGCCGATAGGCTCTCAATTTTCCTTCCAAACTTCCAGCGGCTTCAGTTTGGTCGATGATAACCAGGTGGAGGAACTCCCCGAAGGAGTCTTCAATAACGTAGCTTTCAAGACAATCTATGTGGATAATTCTACCATGGCATCCCTCCATCCGTCCGCCCTGCTCTCATCTCAGGACCAACTCGACTTTGTGTACATCCGGCTCTGCCCGATGAAAGAGTTTCCTTGGGATACTCTGCCTCAACTGACCAGTCTGACAGCACTCTACCTGAAATACAATCGATTGACTGCGATACCAAGCATCCAAAGCCCCAGCCTTGATCAAATGATCCTTTCTCACAATCGCATATCCAACCTCGAGGCAGAATGGTTTGCGCCAAGCTTGACCTTCCTTGACTTGAGTGAGTTCCGGGTTCCGTTTTTTATTATTAAAGGATCTGACGGTTTATTGTAATTTCTCTTTTGTAACTAACTCCTTAACCAACTCTATTAAGTGCAAAGAAAAAAGCTACAAGTATGTCAATGGATTAATACAGGGATGCCTATCATCGAAAGCCCTGCAGCAAAATTATTATTGGGACACCGATTTCTTCTCCTGTTATTGCCTGTGCTTGAGTCCTCTTCCCCCTCTTCGCATTCAATTTCATGGCGGGGCCAGATTACTGTTTTGTTTCATCCGTATTCTCATTCTCAGTCTCCAGAACGAATTTTAGATTATAGTATATTCTAATTATCATAATCACGATTTGAAGCCTTTCGATGGTTCACATTGCTGATTTTCCAGGCACTCGTTAAATATCAGGAAGAGCTCTTTTCATAGCTACCCTAAGTGTGCCTGAATTAAGCGACCTCGATTTTTCCCACAATTATATTTTTAAAATCATGCATGGCAGTTCTCATGTGATATCTTTTTATTGCATGCAGGCGATAATCCCATCTCGACGATCCCCCATGGCTTTTTCGAGGGTTTCCAGAACTTGACGCTATTTGCATGTCGTAAATGCGAACTGGGACCTACTCTGCTCAGCGGGACCCTGGAATTCTACAGTGAAAACTTGCAATATGTGATACTCATCCACAACAACATCTCAAGCATAGAACCAAATGCCATAGCAGGTTTGAGATGATTCTTCGTTCAAATTCAATTCGTTGGGATTTCAGACAATTTTTTAAGACTCCTCTCAACCATGAGAAAATATGTTAACATTTTAAATTACAGGCTCCCTCTTCTTTTGTCGTTTCAGGTCTGACCCCAGATACGACTATTTACCTTCAGGCTAACAACATCACGGAATTGACCGAAGAGGTATTCCGCCCAATTCTGGAGGTCCTCGTATTTGGGAGTGGATACATTAACCTTTGGGGTGTGTTGCACGGCGTTCCATACCGTTCCGTTGTTTTCTTCGCACCATAATCAATACATCTTTCTTCCCTTGTGCATTCTAGGGAATCCTATCAGTTGCGGCTGCAGTATGGCCTGGGTGGCGATAAATTCAACCCTTTTCCGGAAAATTTCGGGTTACTGCCGCGGCGGCAGTTACCTAGACGATTTGGATTCTGATGTCTTTGCGAAGTTTTGCATCTGGATGGATCCCCCAATGTCAGGCGAATTCGCCACTTGGATGAATAATGATTAGAGTTTACAGATACCCGGACAAGTTCCAATATCTGATGAGTGTTATCTGGAATAAAATGATGCTGACTCTGAGCTACTTATCCGGCAAATTCTTGAGCACGGGCACTGCAGCGCAACTGGAATTTTATATGTATTAGCGCAGAACACAGACATTCAACATTATACCTGTCAGTTATACCTTACTATTAAAAAAAAAAGAAATGTCATCGCCATCAGCACTCCTTGTCTAAGAGTAAAAAAATTGTTAGGGTTTCGATGCGATCGTAAGAAGCTGCTTTAATTATCTTTCTCAGAGAGTTAATTGATTATTTAAATTAAATGAAAGTCCCAATTTAACATACTAGTCTTTAAAATGCGCTTGAGCTAATAAGGAATGACTTATCCTCAAGGGAATTTAGTTTTCTGCATCAATCTCTCAGCCTTTTTGACTTTCGAAATGAAAAGGAGGAACTTAAAACACACTTCACAGTAATGCATTTTTTATCAGAAACACAATGACGCATTATTGAACACCTGTGTACGGCAATAACGTTCCAAGAAATGGTGATCAATCGAAATGGAATCTAGAGGGAGGGTGGGTGGATTCTGCCAATAATGACGCACCACAAAGGGGGAAGAATTTTGCAAGTCACGCAAACCAGTCCGGACTTCTTGAGTAGACAGGTACTCTGTCTCAATTTCGTAGATCTTGTCACTTAGACGTTCAGAAATTTCATATGACTTTTTTGCCCAAATGTCATTCTAGAGCAGCATCAATTTTAGCACCAAACATAAACTGCAAAATTGCCATAGTTTCCAGAGCCAATCTATGGTTCCCCCTTTCGTAGCGGTAATGCACAGTTAAGAAACGGACTTAAATTAATTTTTGGGAAATTTAAAGAAAGTTGAAGGAGAGAACCTTTCAACCCTCTGAGATGAACATTCCATGTCTCCAGTCAGCATCTCCCGACACACATCAAAAGAAATGTGTCGGGAGATGTTGCTCGATATAAACGCGCGTTGGGAGTAGAAGCACACTTCTTCATACCACGCACGTGTGTTGGTTCCGGAACCACGGAACACTTCCAACTTTCCTTAAGGCTGTCGCACATTTGTCTCTTTCATGCGGACGTGGCTGTCCCATACCAATGACGCTCGTCCTAGCTAGTTTCTGCCGGCGAGTCAGGGTAGAACTCAGAACACGTGTCACGACGATAGGAAACTCTCAGAGCTCCAGCCGATCCTGTCGGAGCAGAAAATAAAGCTTTTCTTCATGAGTTTCCCCAACTTCGAGCTTTAACCCTTTAAGCGCCACAGTCGCCGTTTGGCGCCTTGAGATACCCCATCATATTCAGTGACCTGGAGTCCAGAAAGTTCGTCAAAAGTCAGTTCCAACCATCACCAATAGATGGCCTCTGTGTTTATCCACACTTTGAAAGGTACCATACTGTGAAGGATTTCAAACTGTCCCATCTGGTACTGGTACAAGGTCAAGGTCTAGTCTTGTACCTCTAGTACTGGTACACCCTCGTATTCCCGGTCACGATGGCAGCACTGTCACGAAACACCCGCGAGGAAACTTCCTGCCTTTCCGCATTCGATACGTTGGAGCCTCTCGGTGCTACATGGAATGCGTCCTTGGATAGTACCGAAAAGTAGATAGGAATGGCTGTAACTAGGACTCTACTCGGAAATTGACTATGCATACAAATTTTCTTTGTCAGTGCCTACTGCTAAGACTGCAACCTATTCATCATTATGCATCGTCAATCCCCTGAAACAGTTCTTCCAGAAAAAAATGAATAAGACAACATGAGAAGAGTAACCAACACTCCCCCTATATCTATGGACGATCGTGAATGACTGGCGCTAATTATAACCATGCCAAAGACATGGTTGGAACCTGAAACGTGTTAGAGCAGTAGCTGTTGGGGTGTAAAGTTCAGGAAAATGTAAATTTTACAGCCCTAAGCTTGCAATATTTTGATGGAACGCTATTTAAAGGGACAGTTTCACTCCAGCAAAACGGGAAACTATACGGATCTCTGGATACCTCCCTAAAGGCATTTTTTGGCAGGGTATCATTTAATATTTCCATAGTTTTTTTCTTATATCTCCAGACGGGAAGATGCAGAGAGTTTAAATTTGGTACAAAACGGTATGGGAGAGCTGATGTGAAGAAAAAGCTTTAATTTAAGGTACGGCTTCAGCTCACATCTTTTGGGGTAAATATTTCTATGAATTTTTTACTCCAGTAAACAATTTTTTAAAGATACTTCACGGAACTTTTTGTTTTCGAGTCACATCCCCCAAGGGCACATTTTCCATATGAACCTATTATAAATAATTACTCTCCGCTCCAGCTAAGCGAGCAAAAATTGAAATTATAAATATTGCAGGGGAATTACTTTCCGATTGCCGTTTACCTAACTTATCAACAGTCGAAATTTCCATCCTCGTGACAAATATCTATATTATATTTTTCCTTGGGAAAAGAATCCAATGCTTTACCTCCCTCTCACGCGGAAAATGCAAGGGGGAAAGGAAAGAACAGATTTGTATTGCGCTTCACCCAGGACATAGACAAGCCCTCTCTAACGACACTTTTCCGAAGTTCGTCGTCCGTAATTCAAAGTCACAGTACGACTCAAAAATGAGGAAGTGTAATTTTGGAACGGAAGTGTAGTTTGAAATGACAGGAAATTGAGTCCTGGTGTATTTATTTAAATCGCTGTGACATCATTGTGTCAGACAGTTCTTAGACAAAAGGGAAATTCTGCATAGTTAATGATTGGAGAGTGGAAGTGAGAAGCGGAGGTTCCTCTCTTTATTTCGACTCATGACCCCCGAAATGTCCAAGGAGGTACCTGCCTGCACTGACTCCGTGTAGTGTGATGTCAAGAGGAGACATTGTTGCGGTTCTACGTGGTTGGAGGAATCGTGCCTCCTAAATGGTGGTGAGAATCACAACACAAGGGTTCGGTTTACTGCAAATCTTTGTTAAGGGTCATTCACTTGTGATGAAATTAAGAACAAAACAGAAAATGTACACCAGGAGGACGTCACACTGGTCGCGGTGGTACCTTTAAGGATTGCGACTTTCTCCTGCAGGCATCAGCAACTGGGATCGAACAGGAAAGGAGAAGGAAATCCGTGGACTCTCGATGAAGCATTGAGGTAGAACTTAGTTCCCTCAATTAAGGTCCTTGATTTATCACTTCGGGTGGATACGTCTCTCTCTCGATCCGCCAGAGGCAGTCATATGAGCATTCCGAATCATAAAATGGAACAGAAGGAGCAGGAGGTTTGGAATGTCTTATCCTGGTAGAAGAAGTGTCGGAAATGCTTAATCTCAGATAAGGATTACATCCTTCGGTACTAAAGATCCCCTTGCATCGCTCTCGTACAAATCGCTGCAACTAGGCCTGTTCGTACCGAAATCGCAAAAAAAGGGGAAGCCGACTCTAAAAAAGGTTCCTGTGGCAGAGCATGGGCCATCGTTTACTGGCAATTACTTAGTAATATTTTGAAATGGGATGCAAACATGCCTTCGTCTCGAATTCCCGGTTGACAGTAAAAAATGGAGAAGGTAAAGGCAAGGGATTATTTACATTAAGGGTGTTACTAATGAGATCTTATTGGCAGGGGTCAAGGGTCAGAGGTCAAGAGTGACACCTAGTGGGATATGCATGTCCCAAGGCTTCTATGGAGTGACTCAGAGAGATGCTCCTTTATATAGAGAACAGCCTCCCAGTAATGCGACTAACCTCATGCTGTGCCGGTTGAACTCGTCATACCGTCCCCTCTTCGCCTCATATGCGTCCACGCATCTGATTTTATGCCTGTGTTTGGACATCATCATCCGGTGAGGTGTCCCCACTTGCACGAGTGTTGTATGTTGGTCCATACGTTCTTGCAAGTAGGGTGCTGGAGGCCGATGCTAGCGAGTTGGGTTGGAGACGTCCGCCCGTCGCTGCCTTCCGTTTGAGAGCGTGACGCTTGGACGAACGTCTGGGTGCTTGCTTGTGACGGATCCCGTTCGCCTTTCGTGGGCCCAAGACCGGGAATGCCTCGTCGGATTTGGAATTTCTTCCTCTTCGTCATCACTGCTCTGGTAAGGGCATTCTTCTAGGTGGGGTGTCTCGGATGATCGCTTTCTTGTTTTGTTGCTAATGCGCTCTTTGCTCTTTCTCCGTTTTCTTCGGTCATGATCCCCTTTCCTGCTTTTCTCCGATCGGCTGGGTCTTAATTCTCGCCGCGCCGATTTCCACTCCTCTGCTTCCTTTCCGTAGGGTATGATGGCTGGGGGAGGGCTTAGTAGAATTCCTGACATCATACCCGCATTTCCGGTGATGCATTGCTCCTTGGTCTCCCGAGGGAGTCGTGCCTTCCTTCTTCCTGCTCTCTCCCGGGGCGGAGAAACGCGTCCCCACGACTCGAGAGCGGGATGACCGACACCCGACGGCGCCTCGTTCCTGCTCGATGGCAGTGGGGGCAAGCCTGAAACTCCTTCATTTGGCGGTGGATGTTGATACCCCGGGAGAAGAGGAGTCAATTGCACGGTATGGGGCACCAGGACATCCCAATATTCCTGCTGGTCCGACGACAAGTTCGAGGCGCGCTCGGCGCTGAGTGGAATGACGGTGAAGATCATTTCCTGGTTCTTCCCCAGGGTTTGGAAAAGTCGCTCCATGAATTCAATGTTGTGGAGATGCGTGACGGCGAATGCCGGTTGACCGCCCACTGCCATCCGAAGGTGATAGGGGTTGGTCATGCCCTTGTCTATTATCTCCTCCAGCCCCAGTAGTCGCACATTCTCCCTAGGGTCCTTGTAGGTCGTTGACGCCAGCCTGAGAGAACTCATTGTAGTTCCGATGGAATGAGCCGCTATGATGCGAAGGACGCAGAGGACGAATGCACAGAGCACTGAATGAAGACCGTGAGCGTGCACAGTAATCATTGTATGTCAAGTGTCCTTGGTCTGCTGTTTGGCCAGAGTGAGATTACGTGTGCTGTGCGACACAGAACTAGGCGTTGGTGTTTTCTGGAGGAGGGTGATTAACCTGAGCGTGATCCAGCTCTTGGGATGAGGATGAGGATGAGAGAGGAGAGGGAAGTCGGGTTTCAGTCTTTATTGCCTCTAAGTTGATCAATAGGCTTTGCTGTCTTCTATAACCTTTTTTCAACCCATTCCGGCAACAAAATTCAACTGTCTCGTATTCCTCTTTGAGAGAATCAACAGTAACGAAATTTTGCATCAATTTTGCTGGAGCGATTTTGTGTTGAGAGGAAGAACTCCCTCAACACAAAATCGCTCCAGCAAAATTGAAGCTCCATCTCCTCATGGTTGTGGCGATCACTGAATCTCGCTCTTCGGAGATGCGAATTGCATTCGAATTCCCCCCCCCCCCGGGTATCCACTTCTGAGAAGTTTTTGGAGGAAAGAAACCAACCACACGAAAGATATTGTGAATTCCATAGAATGATAGATTGATGCTGATATTCCCGATGGTGCGCGATTCGTGAGACTCACTATATTGTGGTAACATCGTCATAGTCTGTACGGAAAACTTTATATAAGCCCTTAATTTATCTCTCAATTATCCAACAACTCTTTCTTGAATAACACACAAGAAAAGTACCGAATATCATGAACGCATTTCTCGGCCGCAATAAAGGCATGCATGCGAAGCATCCACCCGACCATACGAAGGCATAAAGAACAGCCACCAAAAAGAGTAACCATTCTGGGACCCCGTCGCGAAGGAGCGCAGAAGAACCACAGCTGACAACGCAGACGGAACTCAGAGCACGTGGAGATAGGACGGAGAGGAAGGGACCGAATGAGGACCGCACGGCACTGGGAGTTTCTGCAGCTGGAGTTCGGGATGCACGGCACCGTCGGATTGGCTCTCGGGGAACATCGAGTTTGAGAAAACAAAAGATGCGCGAACGTTCTAGTAGTGTTTTCCAAACGTCTTTCGGGCTAAAATCCTCCCAGCTCATTTGTTTTTGCATCCCACCGGCGAATTCTTTCCAATGTTACTGAATCAATTATGTTTTCTGAGCAGCAAAATTTCACACATTGCTCTGAATCGGATGCCTCCAGTGCTGCATGGAACGAAAGAAAAACGCGCAATTTTTTTTGGCAATAGATCATGCTTGGTCCTGAAGCTTATCCTGGGTGAGGTCATTCACAGCCCTGCCGTTATTCTGACAGTCTAGGAGGATCTCTCCTTTACTTCTAACAAACGTTATAACCAACTATTCCGCTTCAGTCGTCTAGCAGCTTTAAATCTCTCTCAGTTCTCACTCCCACCCTCCGTCTTCAATGAATGCAAAGGACCAATACTTACATTGTGCAATACACCAATAATAACACTGTGCAATGTTACTTCTATTATGCATCCGAGGAAGCGAGGGGACACCTCTCTTAACAGGCACAACATGAAGCCAACGGAGCCTCTCAGAGGCGCTAAGAAATCATCTCCAGCTCTCTGCACCGGTTTATGCTCGAGCAGAACGCATCCCATACGTCACGGTGACATCACATCACGACCCCGCGAGTCCTTTAGCCCGCCACGTGCTCGCGTCATGGTTCTCTCCCGACACAATAAACATAGGGAACCTATTCGACTGACTTCTGCATGGTCTCCATGTACCGGCTTATCGCCTAAGGGTCCGTGAAGAGTGGGAAACCGTATGGAACATGAAGTCTTGAGGAGTAGGCGCAATGCTTCGTCTTGCGCCAATACGGGAAACGATCCGACTGATTCTTCCATTTCGAATGGGGCAAAATGTTGAATTAGCAAAGCAATTTGAAGGCCTAGGTTACTTCTCAGCTTCATTAGTGTTTAGGCAAGGGTCTTCACGTCAATCTTTGAGATTAGGCCATGGGGCATGGTAAACTTTGGGTTTGCCGCAAATTAGTTCTCTGATAGGCCAAAGTGTCTGACAGGTTGGGTCATATTCTAATTGGCTTAGACAAACAGAAGACTTTTCCTAGTTCTCCTCTGTCGAATTACCTTTCAGGCTTTAAGGAGCTATTGCCAATCGGTTGTCTGGAGAGGAAACTCTGGGGATAACTTCTTCTCATCTTTTGCACCCAAGTTATTCATAACCATATGTACTTGGCAAATGTTAATATCAATTTTCAAGTGTATTCCTTGCTCTCTTCATGTGAACGATTGGCACATGGGAATGGATGGGATTCACAGCTTGGATCTATAAGTTTGGTTCTTGAATTTGGCCCACTAATTGCCTCTAATTTTCTCCATCACTGCCTTCAGCCGCTTTACTGATGGGAGCCTTTGTGACGGTTTTTAAATGACACTTCTTGAGTTTACTTGTTCAGATTGAATCTTCTGAAATGAGAACTTATTGATTTAAAATTTTGCTGTATTTTTATTTGTAATGCTGTCTTTTGAAACAATAAAATGGAGTTTGCGAAGAAACAGATATAACCCAAATGCAGAGATTGCGATTTGAGGAGTTATGGCGTATTCCTGCCTCTCAGGATGTGTGGAATTTTTATGGAATTTTCCACAAAGTTCCAGTCAAAATATGCTCATATGACATCTATTCCCCTAATGGCTCATGCCATTCTGAATGACACAGGAAAACATCTACTGAAGCTGTTTTTCTTGCTCCAATAGGGTTGGGGCACTTATCGGGTTGTGGGTTGGATTCAGGACTCAAATTGGGCTGAAAGAGTTGAATTCCAGAGAAACCTTGTGGACGCTATACTTTCCTCAGGAACACTCAAAATTTAAAGGCCTAACTCTTGGACAAAGGGGACTCAAGATGGTTCAGGCTGGGCTACAGAAAACAGAGACATAGCCAATATCATCACCATGTCATCAAGGACCAATGCCAGACAAAAGACGGAGAGACTGACCTAGCCTGCATGCTAAGTCAATGCAATCACCCTCTACTTTCAAAAGCCTAATTGCCAACCTTCTTCCCACTTATGATGAAGGAGTAAAAGGATGTTTGTCATCCTTGAATGGCAATACACCGAGCTCTGGTTTCATCTTAGTGCATTGCACCATTTCAGTCATCAATAGGAAACAGGCCTTGTTGACAGGTGATTGTTATGATATGCAGGTTTCATTTTGTCTGTGATCAGTCATACTTAAGTCAGGACTTAAGTATGACTGTTCTAATAAAGAGGTAGACAGTCATGGGCATGATATAGCTATTATGGGAGTTAATTTTAACCATTGTGTCTCATTCCCAGTTGTGAATTTTCCTTCTTTTTTATTTCACATATCTGTTCTTGATATTTTTTTGGTCATTCAAGAGTGTGGAACCACATCCAACTGCTTGCCTGTTAGGAAATTCTAGGCACTTGTCATACTACATTTCCTCTGGTCTTTCTATTCAGGCCTAGGACTACATGCAATGTCATGTTCCTGTACAATAGCTGTCAGTAAGCAATATGAATAGGGACTCCGTTACCTGCATATTTTTTACTGCCTGGATCACAACATAGGCCTTCTTAATACTATTTTTAGAAAAAGTACATTTAACACTTTTGTGGACACAGTCACTTTGCATTAATGATTTTTGCATCCGATTCCATTATGATAGGGCTCCACTTCAGCTGATGAGAATTATGACTCCTTTTGCTCAAATGAACTACTTCATATGCATGTTTGCCATTCAGCTATGGTCTTGTCCCTTTGCCAGTTTCATAGTCTTCAATCTTTGCAGATTTGATTTTTTGCAGTCTCACCAAGGATGATCCTCAAGAGAGCGTTTCATTATTCTCTACCGGGTTGGGGAGTTTCGACAGAGTGTTACAGGAAGACAGTAATCACAAATCAATGTTGGATGTCATGCTAATGCAGTGGTAATACATATTGCTATTATAACTCAATTGCTCTTTTGTTTTTTTTTTGGTGCGACCAGCCACATCAGATGGATGACAGATATCATTGGGGTTGGTAGGGTAAGAATCTGACAAAGTTTTGATCTCTGAACAGTGGTTTGCAAATTTTTTGAGAACCATAAGCCCGGAGCATGGCCAAGGATAAATTGTTTTTAAAGTCTTCAGTATTCATTCAGAAACCTTCTTTAGTTCATATTCCTTCAGTTCCTTTAGTTCCATTTGAGCCTTACTGTCCTTTATTTCCAGTAATGTTGACGGAAGGGGAAGAGTCCAGGCCCAGACTTTTATTGACATATTTGTTCTGGCAAAGGCTCTTGTAGCTTGGAAAAGTTAGCATGCTGTCCACAAGGTGAAGTTTGAGCTGTGTGATACATGAACTGACTTCACTAGTGCAGATGGTATCTTCCTTCTTGCAAACCTGAGTTTTGGGTATCGTGTGAAGAGTTTCAGAATGCATTTCCAGTAACTCCAGATTCTCTTGAGTCTCATGACCCTGTGCAACTTAATAATCATCTGGACAAAACAGCAGTGGAATTCGTGATGAGGATGAAATATGTTTTTAGCAAAATTGTGGGATGTGGATAGAAGGGAGTGCTACTGAAGGTTATTGGATTGACCCAGTATGTCAATGAGTCATGTTTAACGGAGCTCCAGAAATTCCTTCAGTGGAAAATCCTCAGGGTCTCCATAGTGCTGTTGATTTGGCTGAAATAAGAGGAACTTGAAGACAAGGCAGCAAGAACAACCCCATTTAGCATGCATGTTGAGTTAGAAATAGGTGGGCCTGAAGTCAGTCCAGAAGAATGGCAGTCCTAATGAGGAACTCTGGAATACACCCTGGCTTTCTTTTTCAGTGCTCTTTTAACCACATGCAGTGATTTAGCCATATCGAGAAACCTATTCCCATTCCTTGAAAGGTGGCAGATTAAGGGAGTGAAAGACTCTTGTCTGTTAAAAATGAGTCCACCAGTCCATACAAATGCTTCTCTCCTGTATCACAGATAGGAGCAGTTTCCCCAGAAGTGTGCTGATTCCATTATCCAGCTTCAAAAGTATTTATGCTTTTTCTGTTGCTGCTTTTATCATTGCAGCTAGGACTGTGTGGATTGATGCTGCCAGAAGGAGAGAAATGGGCAAAAATGTGATCCCTGAGGATCCTCTTCATGATATTGTCTGAAATGCTTGTGAGAAGCAATGGAAGTGAATGACATGGGAAAAGTTACCCCTTGCAGAAAAGCATGAGACTTCAACATTTAACTAAATGCATGTGACATATATTGTATTAATACATCAATAAATGGAAAGGGTAAATATAGAGTATGCACTACATTTTTCAAATGAATACTTGTGCATGAAGTTATATATGGTGCATATTTCTGTCTACTTTTTGATCAGATAAAGCACATGACTGAGTGATTGGATTGCAATGCAACTTATATTATTTGAAAGTCATGAAAATTCTCAATGAGACTCGTTTGAATTGATTTCAAACAAGAGTATCGCTTCTGAGCTATAAGCTTTAGATCTCGAGTATTCACTTGACAGGTGCTGAGGAGTTGTGATCCCTGCCATTGTGAGCTGAATTAACTTTCAAGGTGATTCATTTTTATTGATGTTGCCCAATTCAAGTTTTTTTCTACAGAGCAACCATATCTTAGTCTTCCCAAGTAATGAAGGTCTGTTTTTGTTCCCATCATGTCAATGATCATATTGATGCAGATGAACGAGCTGCAGCTGAGTGTTTCTCCACTGAATGAAAGGATTCAATATTTATTGTATTAGTTTCATCTTTTCATGGAACAAAAGTTTATGTTTCCCACTTGTAAACAAGGTAGATTTCATGGTACACACAGGCATGCTTTTATAGAAATGATTTGAATTGTAAATGGCCTTTCTCAGTTCCTGATTCTGTTTGCTCAGTTGCCCACTATCCTGAGAATCATGTAAAATGTGACAGGATGATTTCTAAGTGCAATTTTACATAGAATTTGCTTCGAAAACAGACTTCCTTAAACTTCCTCTTGGATGCAGTGCTCATGCACCCAACCTCGTCGTCCCCTCTTGCTTTACAGGATGTAGTCGGTATATAAATCTGTCAATTGACTCAGACCTTACTATGCTAAGCATCAGTGATCTAACTACAAATGAAAGGACTGAAGTTTATTACGCTATTTATTAGTTTTTTTATGTTCCCCAAGTGGATTCCCTCAAGGATTTTGAGGTTAACATGGGGGAAGTGCACAATGGGGTTGCCCATTGATTACGGCAACAAGAACTTAATGTTCACTTGGGAATTTTGTATGAGGATAGAGTGTTTACTTCCCTTTTCTAATTGTTGCTGTCATTATTTTAGCATTACAATTAAAGATAAACCTGAAATGTAATCCCATGAGTAAACGGTTTTCTCAAAATCACAAAAAAGTCCATCATTCTAAGATGCTCCATCCCATTCCTTGAAGTGACATACTCTCCAGACTAAGATGAAGTGATGGAACTGAATGCCCAATAAATATTGTAGCAACTGCAGTTTATTCTTGGCTAACTTTAACGATGAAAACCAAAGTATGATGTCATCAGGATTTTTTGCTATTATTGAGAAAGCGATCTTTCATGATGCACCCTTGACACAGCACCTTCAATTCTACAATTTGATCTTTCTACATAACCACATGCCTTGGTACCTTTCACTTCCTCCTCGTGGCAGTGTTTTTTCCAAACTTAAAACATGCTGTGGAACCTACTTGCCACTACGTGGGAAGAACCATTAGAATAGCAAGGATAATATTGAAATGTGGGTCTAAAATAAGAGCCCAAGCAGCTACTTCAGATATTCTTGCCTAAGGTGTAATTGCCACTAATCACAAGACAAATCATGAATTATGCTGCATCAGGGGTAATCTAAGTTTTGTTGTCCCTCTTGCATGGATTTTCACCTATATACCATGTGAGTTGAAGTTCATACTGAGCTCTGCTGAGATTGATCGGATCTATACTTTTCTTTTGCCTGAACACATTTCAGAATGACTTGGATGGCATACAGCCAGTCAAGTTAAAGGGCTCAATGCCCGACTCACATCGAGATCAGGTCACTGCCGAGGATCAGAAGGAAAACTTAGCCATGGTACCTGCCTCATTATTTTTTTCTTTTAAACCTAAAGGAAACTACTTCTCCTCTTTCTTTGGATTGCCACTACCTTTTTGCCCTGGGAAATCCTTTAAACACTAGCATTCATTCAGTTTATTATTATACTATGGTATGGTCGCGCCTTCGGCGCTCCATTCATTCGAATAGTGATCAATTCATTTATACTTTGCGAAATTGCAAACACGTATTTTACGTACGACTCCATTAAAATACGTGACATATGGGGACGAAATTCTTCATTTTTATCAAAACCATTACTTCGATTATTTCTAGTGGGCCTAATTTGAAATCGTTTGATATTTCCCTTTTTGTAATGGTAGAGAATACATTTTTAAATACTTCCCTCCTATAATCTACGCTAAGGGGACATATTTCACATGTAGAATTTTCCTGCACTCAGCAATCAAACAGGTACTTCCGAGGGAATTTTAAATTTACTATCTTTTTTTCGTTGGGTCAAAAAAATTCAGAAAATGGGATTGTAAGAAAGTGCCCTGATTGGTTTTAACGAAAACAGTATTTCTACTGAAATGTAGACTCATGGAACTCCATGCCAACCAGTTTCAGCCTAATACGTTTCTTCTTTTTGTTGGCGGAAAAAAATGTATTTAGAGAAGCGAAAAACCCAATAGCTGTGCTCTGAGGAGACGCACACCAAAAGCTGAATTTTTCCTTAAATCAACATCACGTCCCTAATGCCTGCGCCGGCACCACCTTTTATAATTCTGCCCGATTCGCTGGGATATGAAAAATTCTGTGAAAACTTTACGTCGCCAAGAACTTTGTCCCCCACCCACAAAAAAAATATTTTTCTCAGTGAACTACATGCCACAAAGTTTCAATATTATACGTTTGCCCTTTTCACTGGTGAAAAATCATGTTTGGAACAGCCGACCCACCCAAAAGCTATGCCCGGAGGGTATGCACAATGAAAGCTGAATATTCCTTCAACTCAATAATATCATGTCACTTATCCGTGTGCGAAGTTTCACCTTTCCAATTCTGTCCAATTCGCCAAGACAATTTCTTTTTTTTTTAAGCATCGCCCCTCGAGAAATTTTCCCCCGGGGATGTATTTTTTTTTCTGCACACAGCATCCCGGTAGGTAATTATGTACCAAGTTTCATCTTTCCACACTAGCTCTATACACCAGGACAAAAAAAAATACTTGAAAACGTCAGCCCCAAAAATATGCCCCCAGGGCTTGGATCTAAAATTTTGCATTTCTCCTGTACTCATCGTGTCAGTAGGAACGTCCATGCCACGTTTCAGCTTTCCATGTCTCTCCGTTTTATTGAAGCAATGAGACATGGAAGGGAAGAGAGAAAAAAAAAGCCTGGACTGGTTAGGAATTGAACCCTGGCCTCACGATTACCGGTCCGATGTGCTACCACTACACCACCCAACCGGTGATATACAATGCCTTCTTTTGATGACATCCTTATCCATCACGATATATATTTTTAAAAAACTTTCTCCCACCCAAATTGTCTACACCCAGGTCATGTACCTCCAAAGTCGGAGTTTTTCTGAACTCTGCACCCCAAAAGGTAGATGTGTACCAAGTTTCAGATTTCTAACCTTTCTGAAACATAGTTAGAATTAGCGTCAGTCAGTCAGTCACGATCGTCTATATATATTAGATATTGCATATAATGGAAAGAAGAAAGACACTGCTGCAAAATGCTTATATTCAGATTTGAAATATATTAAAGGATGACTTAAGAAAAATTGATTGAATTTCGGTTACGAAATATCGGCCTCCTGAAAAATAAAGCATTTTGTAGCTGTGTCTTTCTCCTTTCCATTATATGCAAGCAGAGAAAATATTCTTGAAAGCATCACGCCTAAAATGCGAGTTGGAAAGAGTGCCCTATTTTGAGGCACCCTGTACTGATTTTTTTCTCGTCCCTTGGACGCTTCTCTCTTTTTCTTTTTCTTTTCTTTTTTTATTATCAAAGGCTCCGCGTTCAATTCCCCCCTCCTGAGAGTCCTATTGGCGCGTCGCCGCTCTCCCCCCCACCTTGTCTTCTCTCTTCATTTTTTTTGGGGAGACTTTTTGGGACGCTCCACATTCTATGTGCTGATTTTTTTTAAAGGTGGTCTTCAACTTTCATCCAGTTGGACATACTCATGAGGATATTGACCAACTCTTCAGCTCAGTGAACCATTATCTGAGGGCTAGAGACACCTGCACAGTAAATGGTAATTTTCTTTCTATGCCTAGTTTGTCGCTTTGGCTTGATTCTGAATGCCACATAAAAAATTAAATTTATATTTCTGTTCAATTACAGATTTGATTACGTGTCTGCAAGAGATTAGAAGAAGAGGGAGACCTGAAAATCTTCATGCTGAAGAATAGAATGCCGTCCACAAATTCAAGACTGTCATACAGGATCATTTTCCACGTCATTTTCGTGGACAGACCAAACCTCATTCATTCAGATTCAAGAAATCCAAAGGAATCACATAAATGCGCATTCGAATCCATGCTGGAGAAGCCTGGTGCCCCAAGGAGCATGATATTCAATACATCAGGGAGTGCCTTGGCCCAGACCTTGGATATGTATGTCTACAGGTAAGGATAGTGCAATGACTGACTAATATCCCTAGTTGAGGTCATTAAGCATCCCTGACATAAAATTTGTGTAAAATTAAATTGGATTGGACTGGTTTTAGTTTTATAACTTCAAGCGGTTCCTAATATGAAATGTCACTTTTGCAGAAGGAGTGTAGTTGTAGAAACCTTTCTCAGGCTTGGAGTTGCTCATGAAATTAACTAGGAACGTGTGGAATGCCTTTCCCCCTTTACACTTCTTGATTCATTTCCACCTCCCAGACGACTCCAGTACTCAATGCATTCAGTGTTCTAGTGCCTCCTGATTGGAATGCAGCTGGACTGGAGGTGGTGAAAGCACCCATCCCAAATTACTTTCCAGAAATGTCTGAAGACAAAGTCCACGCTTGGCATGTGTTTTCTCCAGCCACCCAGCATTCCATGGTAATGGCGGTTGTATGCAACCTCAAGTAACGTTTATTAGCAAGTGACTTATGGAATTAAACTACCAGATATGCATCGGTCTATCCCCAGGAACCAGTATTGTACTTTCAAAAGCTGACAGACTACAAGAACACTTCAACTGAATTCACTGCCGGCATAACTCCAACCATGCAATCCTACCTGGCGAACCGGACCATTGCAACAGGTGAGAATATTTTTCCTAACGTTAGAGGCATCCACATTGCACTTGAACGTTTTCAAATAGTCGATCATTCTTGCAAGGTTAACTGCAGACTTAATTTCCTGTATGCACTCCACAGCCCATCATCGGTTCCATTGGCAGTCGGAGACTGGGTATATGTGCTGGGACCAACGACCTTCATCCGGGGATGTTGGCCGTCGTCTATACAGAGGAGAAAACGTGACGGCCATGGATGGGAAAGATGACCTCCGTAGAAGAGAAAGAAGTGACCATCCACTGGTATCAGGGGACTTATGAGAAATCTTGGAACTAAATGACTGGAGTTGAAAGCCTTTCATCCGTTCCCCGAGAATCACTCCTCTTATGGGGGGGATTCACTCTAACAGACAAGAGGCAGCTCCTAAGGAGCAAAACGAGGGAAGAATTAAAGCGGCTTCATCAAGAGACTGACCAAATAATGTAACGTGAACCAGAGACTTCAGAAAAAAACTAGGTACGTGCTTTGTATTAATGCAACCTTATATACAGGTCCAGCCCAACCATTCAACATAATGTTAATTCCAATATTGATTTATCTCGAATCAAAATATCATGAGTGGTGTTTGTTCACTGGGACAATACCATTCTTGATATTTCACGCAGCTCATTGCAATGATCTTAAATGAATTCTCTTCATCCTGCAGGAATGATTGACGACAAGCTTGGATACGTCGGATGTAGACAGCAAAAAGCACCCGACTAGGACACATCAACCATCAACGTAGCCGGAATTTGATTCAACCCTGATGGTCAAGGCTTCATAACACAAGATACGTTGCTTAGATTTAAGTTTTTTATCTTTTTTTTATTCCTGTAAGCGCAGGAGAGAGGAATGTTACTTCGACAAAATTGGGTTTAAAAAATTGAATGTTGCACCAATCCAGAAGCGAAAAGTTTCTTCTCCTAAACTTTTGTTCTAAGGAGGACCATTTTTCGACGCTTGATGTACTACAATTTCGTAAATATTTGTTCATTTACCAGCATGCCAATTTTTTTTTATTTCCATATTAGGATAATGAAAATATGAAAAATATGAACATATGAAACTGAGCTGACCTGTCCTAAACTGATTTTCATGCGAATGAATTATTGAGGTTCTAACTTCTTTCCCTTTTGTGCAGCGTCTCCAGGCCCTTTGGACGATGGCGGCGGGATCTTACGAGGCCGATCGTCCAATGGATGAATATTGGGCTCCCCTCATCCTTCGATTCTGTGCAAACTGTGTTTTTGTCTACTGAGTGGGGGATTTCCTGTTTTTTTTTTTTGCAACCCTTATCTTGTAAACGCATATGTTCAATAAAATCCTTGTCTTGCAAGAAGGGGGGATTGTATATTAATTGGTTGATCCTTGCATTATACACGTATTTCATTGTGAGACTGATATTTTTACCAATCAATTTTTATCATTCAATGTGTTGGGTAACATGCGACAATTAAGACTTTGAAGTGTGTCATTTTATTTCTGCAGTCATTCCGTGTTTCCCCGCATAGGATGAGACTCGAGCCACTGGGCTCCATAGTGAGAAGTAAGAGAAATTGAATTTGCAAATGCACTTGCGCGTCCTCGATGCGCATTGCTCTTCAGAGGTTGGGAAATGGGCCAAATGGCTAGTTTCCCATGGAGTGTGTAAGCATGCGCACGCTGTTCAACCTACAGGATGGGAATGCGGCCAAACGGCTGAAACCCCATCGTGTAAACACATTGGTCTTGCTTTTCGTCCCTTGACCTTCACGCTCTGAGCCGTGCGTCGCACATCCTGGAAGGTTTGGGTCAGGCATGTCAATCCTTAATATTAATAATATCCATACGAATTAAAGTCAAGTTATTTATAATAAAGGCCTGATGGAACGAGAATGACCCAAATTCTAGTCCCATACGAAGTTCGTGAATTCCCCGACGAATTGGCAGCTTGATGTTTTCTGGGATATATGCCACAGGAGTAGATTCACTTTTGTCTCTGACACCGCTCATTGGTATAAGTCGGACAAATGTGCAGCCCTTTTGTGACCAAATCTTTAATTGAACAAGCAAAATGGGGTGTCTCTTGTCATTCATTATCTGCCTAGAAGTGTCCTTTTTCCCTTCAAGGGATGTTCTGGTTTATATTGCAAAACCTGAAAAAGAAACATAACGAATGTAGCAGCTTATGTAAATTGGGGCAGACAGGGTTTGGTCCCTGTCTAAACCTACGGCAAACCGCAGGGAACGAAATGCTCTGTTGCCGTGGAAGAAGTCGCCATGTTCTTCGGAGACTACTGCCCAAGTAGCACCTGAACGTGTTCAATGAACGTAGAACGTAGGATAAACACCCCAGTTTCTGGCCAGTCTCCAGTTGACCAGTTGACCAGTGAGGCTTAAATGCAGCATAATTAATTCATCTGGCCGTCTTCAAGCATTCTATGAAATATCAACATCTTTCCGAACGAGTACCTATTACTAGTGTTTCCTATTACTAGTGTGCGCGCAAGGTGTCCGTTTCCTATAGGAGTCGTATTAGCGTGGCGAAAAACTGTGGTGTTTACCCTAGTAGGGAAGTGCTATCTCCCCTTTATTTGTAGAGAAGTGTGTGATAAAAGATATAAGATACAACGAAAGCTTTCATATCTGTCTGGAGTAACCTCGTATTTAGGAGTCAGGCTCAGAACACTGAATTTCCATTTCATGTGAACGATGATATCCTTTTCGTCTTTCCATTTACGTTTTCATTTTCACGAAGTCCATTTGGAAATTGAACCATCCTCGATCTTACGAGGCAGAGTTTTCTGGAGTCTCATTGGACTGGGTTACCTCTAAAGACCTTTTTGTTGAAAAATTCGAATATTTTCCCTTCTTGCTGATGTGGGGAAATATCAGCTACCATGTGGAATGCATTAGGACTAATTCCACTGCATGAGGAATTGACGTGCTATTGGGAATAATTTCACGTTATATAGCGCCAGCTGTGCGAACCATTGGAGCAAGCTATTTTCAGATGGATACCATCGATATGCTTCAGGAAAACATATTTTTAACGTTCCATGCATGGACTTCAGATGCTTCATGTTTTGCAATCGAACGGTACCTTAACCGAGGGCCCAAAAGGATCACCTGAGCTGGATTGCCTCAACTTCCTGTGTCTGGCATGTCTCAAATGTAACTGGATTGTGACAGAATGTGATGAGGACTTCTAAACGATATTAATGAGAAATAATGAAACTTCCTTTCCTCTCGGAACCACCCTCGTCCAAATGTTTAGGTTCAAGGTTCTGGCACGGACGTCAAGGTACTTATTACCATTGGAGCATCCTGTGTTAAGGTTAGGCGAAAATATTAAAAAATGCATGCCTAAGCTTCGCAAAAGTTGATAGTCTTGTTGGAGTGTTTGCCTAATTAACTTGTTATATGCAATTACACTGTAAATTGCTCCCGTTTATGCTCTGTACATGAAGGCAACTGTCGTATTATTGATACCAGTCACGGAAGGATAGCTACGGTATTATCACGTAATGCATTCCGCATATTCAATGTCTTAATAGGGAAAGAAAAACAATTTCTCGATATGGACTTCTTTGGAGCTCTCCCTATTCATGCTGTGGTTATTGAGTTGCACAAGGACACAACGCTAAGTCCCATGTCCTCCCTAACTAATAGGGTTTGTCCACACCAAGTGGTCCACGGATTTTTTCAGGAAATTTTCCTAATCATGCAAATTTTACTTTTGCTACAGAAGTTCGCAGTCATGATTGTGATGTGTTATTTATACCATTCTCATGATACTCAAAAATGGGATGAAATGCAAATCTGGAGAGACTGAATTTGACTACTGGAACAGATGCCAGTATGGGCTTTCCATGCATACTGATGATTTCAAATCACCTCTGGTGTGAAGAGTAGATGTCAATTGTTCACATTTGAATGATATCTTTAAAATAAAATTAAAAGATATGTACAGACTTTCCGTTTCAAAATATATTTTCAGAACTTGTCACATCCAACACTCTCCTGTCACATCCGACACCGTCACGAAATAGGTTTACTTTATGTTTCAAATGTTGTTCTCTTGGGGTCACTTACATTAATTTCAGGCTTGCATTCAATCTCTAAAATGAACATAACGTAAATTACTAGGGTCAGCCAGATGACAGATATGTGAACATTAGAGCAATTGACTTCAACTTGAGGGTTTGCAATGTCACGCCTGACACTTTGCTTTGCACATAGGTACACCTCTAACAAAAGAGAGAGTTCAAGACTTCAGATTATGGAGTTTTCCTTCACTACACAAAGAAAATTGTTGCTGCCTGCATATGCTGATTTGTCATACATAGTATATTTAAATTCATTTTGTGTACTAAACATATTACTCCGGATGTCATGTTCGACACCGAGGACAGACCCATTACTAAAGGCCTGGATTAGATCCCACCTCGTTACCCTTCTATTAATTAAGGACCAATTCAACGTTTTCTGAAACTCATTCTTTTTCTGCTAATTTACCAACCCTCTTCCGAAGCTTCTCGTTCACCGTCTGGCAGATATTCTTTTTCCACGAAGTGAGTTGAACCAAAAGTGGCTATAGGTGTCAGGAGATAACATTTGCTAAGGAGGAACATGAACGGGCGGAAAGAAGTTTTCATGAAAAGGAACTGTTCCTTGAAACGAAAAATGAGCGTACCCTTAATTAGTGCATATTCATCTGTCCCACCATGCCATTCTAGGAAATGCAAGTGCACTGACACTATTTTATCTTATCGTTGTCTTCCCTATCATGACGTTAACACAATGAGGAAGCATTGACGTCATTACTTATAAAAACGACCTCACAGTCATGACCATCTATTTACGTACTAATCTTGCTTCTAGTGAAAAGTGTCTACGTGACTTGTTCTTCATCTATTGGTGTACGTCAGGCCAATTCCATGGATGAGATTTTCACGAAAAAACTGCATCGGCTGAAGTCCATTCTCAGCGACAAGTATGTGGTGGTGGATGAAATGGAGTTTATAGATGAGCTGTTTGCCGAAGGTCTCATTGCGCCTAGGGAAGAAAAAGAGCTGAAGAGGAAGCGTAAGTACATTGAAAGAATAGATGGGGCTCTTCACTGCATTCTCCGTCTTGATCCTCGGTCAACTTACAATATAGTTAAAAAGGTTCTGGAGAAAATGAAGAGAGGAGACATCGTGAAGAAACTTGAAGAAAGTCATGGTGAGTGCTGTGAATCATAAACATGCATTTCAACCCCTAATTTCCCATTGACGCTTTTGCAAGGAAGAATGTATGAGGGATCTCTATTCCAAGTAGACAATGCTTTAAGAGTCTTCCCATTGTCATTAGACGGGAGGAAGATGCAATTCCTGTTTCTTGAAGGAAGTTCGGCTGTGGCAAACACTTCCAGCGTTATTGAATCATGCTTAAATTCTTCATTGTAAATGTACCTTTAAACTAATCTGTGTACATGTTGAAATGTCTCAATACAAACGTGCATGCAATCTCTTTCTGAGTGCTTCACGTTTCAGTCCATCCTCTCTTTTGGTAAATGTGGCTGTAGAAAAAAAAGACAAAACGCGCAACACAAGATAGAATAAAACTATTGATAGCAAATTGATAGCAAACCCACTTCTTTAAAATATAGACATGAAATTCTCAATGATTCAATGTAAATAAGTGTTTTTTGTTCACCTATGAAATCCTTCTTCGTATTGTCTCGAACTATAATCGAGACTTGGTAACTGAGGTGGGAAAAAGTCGACTGCAGCATTAGAAATAACCTAATGTATATATCGCCTTCAAGAGACGAAACCGACTTCGAATTAGGCTTTCAGATTCATAAAAATACATATTTACTGCTTCATACTCTCGCACACATCGCCAAAAAGTTGTCAGACGGGAAACTATTCAGAAATCTTGGGCAAATTGATGCCAAGGTTTGCAAGAGCACTTTGAGATATAATGCATCTTATAGATTAAATGGCGTAGGTTCCGGGAGAGGAAATCTTTCTAGGACAGGGATAGTACGATAACTCCCTTTAAAGGGCGTTATCATGCTAATCGTCCAATGCTAACCCCCCAAAAGACTTTACTTATAAAATGTGGAACATCAATATACAATAACGGGCGGGAATAATCGAGTATAGTCTTGAGGAAATTTGGTGAAATGATACAGAGAAAAACTTGCTGAAAGCGTCTCGGACAATGCCAAATTCTTACTCCTCATTTATTCAGCCACTATGATACTTGACCATTTTAGGAGTGAAATTGCTAACTATGCTTTGGTAGAAAGTCCGAAAGCTAATCTATTAACGGTTCCGTAGCCGTTAACCGACTTAAGTTATTTAGGGTGCATTGTAGGCACAAAGTTTGTTCATGCGTCATCCAGATGACTAAAGCTGGCGCATGCATTCTTATTAATCTCTGTGGAATAAATAGGCAAATTTTGCTAGACAGTTGCTCACATACAGTATATCCTCATTACCGCCACTGAAAGAAAGCCGGGATTAACCCTGAATTCATTAAGGGGTTCGGACCAAAAGGAAGAAGATGGTTGGCCGCCTGCTTCTTAAATGTCATGTCCTCTGATAACATTCCAGTCTTATGGAGGGAAGCCAACGTCATCGCACTCCTTAGGTCAGAAAAGCCAGCCAAATAAGCCAAAAGTTACCACCCGATGTATTTGCATTATACCTCTCATAACGTACTGGAGGGGCTATTGCTCCATAGGTTGGTCCCTGTCATCGAGTTCTGTTATGTGGATCATCACTACCACGCTCAAAGTACGATGCCGGTGTCTGGGCTGTCAATTCTTAGGTACAATTTGGTTTTTTTTTCACATTTGCTTTCGATTTTTTTTCGAAATGGAGTTATCCACATTATTTCGAAGGAAAATTAGGTTATAAAATCGGCGCGATATGACGCCTACTCGCCAATTCAACTATTACAACCCTGATGCCTGAAAAGTATAGTTCCCCTGGTTTTTTCGTACAGTATGCGATCTGTTCCTAAGTACAACTTGAGAGAAGGCCTTGAAATTCCTAGATAGACCCTTCAAAGGAGGTAATCTGGCAGAAGGAGACTCCAGGTACTTTGGGCTAGAGGGTCCGAAGACACATGTCAACTTTGCCTACCTCAATTCACAGCGCATCAAATGACTCGGGCTTTGACATCTCTTTCGTATCTCTTTCGAGAATGGCAGTACGTTAACCGGCCTGGGAGGGTGTGTTTAACTTTCCTCCTGCATGGGAGATAAAATAGGGGGTGATGCCAGGCACGTAGCTCCCTTGTTGGACAGAATTAATTGCGTTGTTCTAATACTAAACTCGAGTGTTGATCCAGTTCAGGAAGGTTCAACCTCAATAGGACCCTTCCATGGAATAACAACACTAATTAGAGTACTCTAGAGTTCTATTCAATGTTAGCCCACGTGAAGGCTAAAAAAGGTGAGATAATGCCCAATCTTCGACAATTCAACGCTTGCACAACGGGACACATGATAGAATCAATGTTGTTTCATTACAACATTGCGGCAGCATAAAATCTCCTTTTACCCACCTTTGTGGCAGCATACCTACGTCGATAAATCAACCCTCTCTCAACCTTGATAAGATGTCGTTGGCCGAATGGGTTAGCTTACCAATTATGGAACCGTGCCACATAGAATACCGTTGCGGCCGAAATTGGGTGTATGTTGTGCATGCCTATGGCTGTCTGATTCAGTTTTTAGTCCTGTCCCATGGGGGCCTCACGGGCATGTAACAGGTTTTTTCATATGAATTTTCAGTGATTTCTTCTGAGGAAAATTATTCTATTATCGTAGCACAAAATCATCGACAGAGAAACAGCTGGATGATGCCCTCGGGCTGATGATCGTAGGAGAAAGCGAATTGCGCATGAGAGTTATAGTGACGTCTATACTTCTTAACTTTTGAGCACCGAGGCCGAACGTTCCCACCTACGCTCAGCAAATAAGACAGTTTCCGAATACGATCAGTTGTAAAGAAGACATTGGGCATGGGCTGGGCCTGTGGCAGTTACCAAGTGCGTTCAATTGTGCTTATTTTCCATTGAGAATTTTTTTTTACTGCAATCGTCATCCAGTGAACAAAATCGAAATTCACCGTCTAATTACCGCGTGTATACACTGGCTTTCGACTAGTTTTTTTAAATAATAACTTGTTAACGCCTGTGAAAGCCCCGCAGGGAACCGAACAGAGTCGTAAAAAAAAAAACCAAGGCGGACTTGGAAGCTTAGCGTTATGTTTGTGTGTGCGTGCGTGAGAGAAGGGGGGGGGTGGGGGGGAGGGAGGGAGGTGGCCGGAATCCTTCCCCGCTTGGAGCAGGACGCCACTGAACCCGCCCTTAAACTGTAGGCATGAATGCCATTTGGAGGAGAGTGGGGGAAGGGGTTGAGGGCTTGGGGACTTGATTATGACAAACGAGCTACTTGTGGATTAAAAGTGGTCCTTTCTGGGCCTGGGGGAACTATACCCATCCACGCCAATCTCAAGGACTTGTTACTAAAACGTCATACAAGACGTTTAAAACGTTATTACAGGGCTTTATGGAGGAATGCATCCCCAAGAAATCCATAAAATCGGGTAATCAACAGTTCTGGTTTACGGGTAAAATTAAAGAACTCATCTGGGATAAAAAGCGGAAATGTGATACGTACAAGCGCAAGGAAAAGAGATCGGACTATGAGGAATATAGGATGATCACACGTACTTAGAAGCGGGAAATTAGATATGCGTGATGGGAGGTCGAGGAACGCCTGGGTAGCGATGATAAGAACCCCAAGGATTTTTATCGGTATTCCAGTGGTAGGTGTCAAGAGTCGATTGGGCCCCTAATGAACGAAAAGAGGGAGTCGATTGCAAGTAATAAGGATGTAGCCGGGGTACTTAACGAGTACTTCGCTTCCGTTTTCACTGTCGAATCCGACTCGGCACCGACTTTGGAGAAGGTGACCCCGGCGCGCATCTAGGATATTTCCATCACAGAGGAGACGATCGTGAATATGATAGGGAAGTTGAAGGATGTCATTTTCATGGCAATCGCAAGAAATTTACATTGTTTGCAAAAAATTGATGTCTTGTTTACGTGAACATGCTGCTTGGGTGTCTATTCTATGTACTAGTTATTGATTGCACAAATGAAGCAAGGCGAGACATGTGTCAGGAGCGGTTGTAGGTGTACGAGGACAAAGAAGATGCCTTTTTTCACAATGTTGTTACTGGTGACAAAACTTGGAGGCATCCATATGATCCTGAAACAGAGCGACAGTCAATGGTGGCACCTTCGTTCGCCTGTACGAAAATAGTTCAAAACGCGTACCTCTGCAACGAAGTTTTTGGTGATTGTCTTCTGGGATCGCTGGGGCGTGCTTCTAATGGATTTTCTTGAGTCGCATAGAACGGTACATTTGTGTAGTCAAAAAGCATAAACATGAAGAAAATATTTGAAAGATTTGAGCAACATGTTTGATATGGTTGTTGGAATGGAAGCACACTGGCGTTGCTTTCGTTATGCACCTCGAACTTTTAATTATTATCAAATAAAATTGTAGCGCTAATGGAAGGCCACCTTGTTGACTACTTTGATGATGGCCCCCAGGAAGTCTTAGACCCAAGTGCTGAAACCTCATTTAGGGGAGATGAACGAGGCATGAAGCTTAAGAGCACTTTTTTCTCCATGGGAACCCATGTATTCTTAATGGAGTGTTATTTAAAGAGGTTTCAGCATTCGGGCCCTCGTCCCCTTTCAAAGTTAAACTCTTGTGGTTTGAGTGGAAGTCCGGGAATGGGGGGAGGAGGAATTTCCCGTCTGGATAGTTTTTACTTTCGAGAAATGGACCGTCAAGAAATTGCCATTCGGGGAAGAGTCATTTCAAAGAACAGGTCTTCCGGGAAGAACAGATCAAGACCGATCCGAGATAAGTCCGCTTTGGGAAAATTCATTTCCAGGAATAAGCTGTTCTGGGAATTGTCTTTCGGGGAATAGCTCGACGGTGTCCCGTTCTTTCGAAGAAAAGCGGAATTCCTTCTCATCACTGATGAACCTCGCAATGGCCTCGAAACCATATGTTTGGTTACGAGGGAAATTCCATGTTAAAGGCATATTTTTCGATAAAGAAAGCAAGAAAATCACAGAAGGCTGTTCCTCGGCGACGAGGAGCGGAATCTACTCTGCATGACCTCCTATGGTTTTTGAAGCTCTTGTGAGGCTGCTTTACTTTTTCAAGACTATACCATACAGGAAGTTTGTTGTGCTTTTCTGTCCCCTAAGAGACGAACTTGTTTTGCTGCTTTCGCTATGACATGACACATCTTAAGTGAGGACGCTTACACTTTATGTGAGGGGACAGGAGATCATCTCTCAAAGTATTTAGCAAATTGTACGGACGCCTGTCGCGTGGGAAGGATATTCTGCGTGATCCATATCGTGCGAGAAACCTGAAAATGTAAGCTCCAGCAACTTACAGAATTCGGTCACAGTTCATCCTTCGTTCCTGCTTGCACTGACTTGAGAGACACTTGTCACACTTGAAACGATTTGTTTCATATCTTCATTTGCTTCCTATCTTCACCTTCGATTTGGTTCATATATCGTTCAGTCTTGGCCGAGAGTTCGTAGCGTGAGGACGTGTTGGAGGATACTCTCGAGGTTCTGTCAGCTAGGTCGTGAATTACAGGCCAGTAAATCTCACGAGTATCCCAGGGAAGATCATGGAAAGCATACTAAGAGACCATCTCTTGGATTTCCTCGAAGGAAACGCGCTCATTCGGGACTCTCAACACGGCTTTAGGAGGTGTCGAAATTGTCTCACCAATTTGCTCGAATTCTACGATTGGGCGACGGAAGAGAGGGATAAGGGGAATCTCGTGGACATCGTCTATTTAGATTTCGCGAAAGCTTTCGATACCGTTCCTCACAAGAGGTTGCGGATTAAACTGGAGGCGCACGGTATCCAGAGTAGGACGATCGAGTGGAGTTTGGTGACCAGAAGAGAGCAACGAGTGATGATGAATGGGAAAGCGTCGAAGGAGGTCGGAGTCGCAATCGGTGTGCCTCAAGGCTCGGTCCTTGGACCGCTTCTGTTTTTGGTCTACATAAACGATTTGGCGTAGATTTGGCTCGGCGTAGAGGGAAAGATAAGTAAATTTGCTGGCGACACCAATATAGGTTTTTCCATAAGTGAGGAGGCGGATAGTGCTAGAGCCGAGCGAGATTAAGTATTTTAGACGAGTGGAGCAAAAAATGGTTCATTAGGTTTAATAAAAGTAAGTGTAAAGTTCTCCTCGTCAGTCGAAATAACGGAAGGTCTCTCGACACGTTCGGCAAGGTTAAATGCTGGAGTCAAAAGGAGAGAGATTTAGGAGTCTCTATTTACGATGACCTCAAGTTTTCCTCGCACGCGCAAGCTACGGTGGCCAAATGCAACAGGATTCTAGGTTTCCTTTCTTATTCGGTTTGCAAGGAGGAGTTCGCGCGTTATTCTTCCGTTGTATGCGGCGCTCATAAGACCCCGGTTGGAGTATTGCATTCAGTTTTGGAGGCCTACAAACGAATGGGAAATGATGGCGATGGAGATGATACAGAGGAAGGTCATAAGAATTATTGAGGAGGTTAGGGGACTTCCGTACGAGAAGCGTTTAGAAGTGTTGGGACTGTACTCGCTCGAGAGAAGGCTAAGGAGGGGCGACTTCATCCAGGCTTACAGGATAATTAAAGGAATAGATCATTTCGAGTGTGGTAGGTTTTCCAGTTCGATGGCAGCAAGAGGACGAGAGCTAACAACTTAAGTTGCGCAAGCTCCAGGTGCAGCTCATGTCGAGACAGGAATTCTTTACTTGCAGAGTGGTGAACACGTGAAATGCGTTAGATGGCGAAGTAGTGGCTGCTCCTTCTGTGACTAACTTTAAGAGGAAACTAGATGCTGTCATGGACAGGCAAAAAGGTGGGGGGAGCAATGTTGAAGTTAGGTATTGATACTACGCAGTAAGCAAGTAGAATACGCAAAAAAAACTAAAAAATAGGAACATATTTAGCTCTAAGAGGATTTAGGTCAACTATAAAATTAAGGATCGCTCGACCTCGACGTATAATATTGAAATGGGTGTAATTGCCTCCTGATGTCACTAACCACCTTGATACCTTGATTAATTACATACACTGGCCTCCAAAAATGAGTCAATGTTCCGTAAATTTCTATTCAAAGTCGAATATCTCTGTCAATATTCACTCGAATCTCACAAAATTTTAATGTTATTATGCAACCTCTTTTACATACAATTCCAAAAATTCACCATGATCGATCAATTTGCGGCCAATATGCATGTCTTCATAGTCGCCGGGGGTGAGTCAATATTTTGGCAATCATTGGTGTTTGCGAAAAAATTATATAAAAGCAGCAATCTCGGCCTAGTCCTACTCCATCTCCTTTCTCCTTTCATCATTTTCTCTCTTTAGCTGCATTACGATGGTCAAAGCCATGTCCAAGCGTATTCAAGAACGCTTCAAGGAGCTTGCGTCTCAGCACAAATCAAGCCGACAAATTGGCGAAATTCTTTCGATTTCTCAGTCAACTGTAGTTCGGTACATCAATAAATATCGTACCAATGCACCCTTTGCTTCAAGAGGCCGTCCCCGTGTCCTGGACATGCAGGACGAAAAGTACAGGGTGTCCACATGAAAGCTCACCTATTTGTGTGGAGCATTACAAGGAAAGTAAACGAGATAGGATGAAGAGAGTGACACCAATAGAAAGAGGAACTCAAAGAATTTAAGATTTCAATTTCGCGCCAGCGTCAGTATCCCGGCGGTGGCGCTGCGAAACGCGGAAGTAAAAATGGCGTCCGACCAGCAGAAAGCGCAAGTTGTGGTGTGGTTCGCTACGCATGAATTGACATTCTCCGTGCAACGAAAGGTGCGCACGTAGAGGTGTACTGATTTTTTGCAATAAATTCTATGAGTTGCTCTTTCTATTAGTGTCACTCTCTTCATCCTATCTCGTTTACTTTCCTTGTAATGGTCCACACAAATAAGTGAGCTTTCATGTGGACACCCTGTACATCTGCAGACTGGCCACTACAGGAAAGTGTTCCACCGCCATCACCATCCAACGCGAGCTCAAGATCTATGCAGGAATAGCCGTCTCTGCCAACATGATCCTGCGCATTTCGAGACGAAACCAAATCAAATCGCGACACAAGCAAACGCGCCCACAACTGCTGAGATCTCATCGGAATGCTCGGATGTCGTTTGAACGAGCCCATCGCTCATGGACAGATCGGGACCGACTGGGACCGACTGGGACAAGATCATCTGGGCTGATGAAACAAAAATATGCATTTCTGCATCGAATGGCAGAGAAAGAACCTTTCGAAAAGATGGCGAACCACACCGGGATCACCAGGTCATGCCGACAAGAAAGTTTGGTGGCGGCTCGATCATGGTGTGGGGCTGCATGCTCTCCTGTGGCGTGGGATATCTCTGTCGCATCGATGGTGACGTCCATGCTGACATGTACACCCACATTTTGGAGGATGAGCTCATGGAAACAATATGTTGGTACGGCCTGAAAAAAGACGAGACTGTCTTCCAACAAGACAACGCCTCCTGCCACACTGCATCTCGTGTAAAGGAATGGTTCCAGCACAACAAAATCAAGGTGATGACGTGGCCAGCGCAATCTCCGGACCTCAATCCTATCGAGCACTTGTGGGATCATATCAGGCGTAGGCTCAGAAACTTGCCTTCTGCTGGAAATACCGATCAAATTTGGGACCAAATGCAAGACATCTGGAATTCCATTGACCGTGAAACATGCCTTTGTCTGGTGAGATCGATGCCCAAATGTCTTGAGGCCGTCAGAAAGGCGAAGGGTGGCTACATAGATTTTAGTTTTTGGAATCATTGAAATTTGCCAAAATTTCGACTCATCCCACTTTGACTTTGGATGGAGATATTTTTGTCAATAAATCATTAATTTCCATGATTCTTTTTTAAATTAAAGCTATACAATAGGACTACAATTGACATGAATTGCATTGACTTAGTCGAATATTGGAAGATATATTTTGGGTTAAACACGAAAACCCGACCCATTGACTCACTTTTGGAGGCCAGCGTATTTTCAGGAAGATAATCTAAATCACAGCAAAAGCACTCCGTCACATCCCGTCCACTCCTGAAGAGCAATATTTTAACGCCTGGAACGATGTCAACGTTTCAAATAAAAACCCTCATTATGGACCCCACTGCACAACCTTTCACAACAAACCATGAAACACATTGTTCCATTGTCCAAAGAGATAATTCACAGCATTTTCATTATTTATTCATTCAATCTCACCAGCATCTCTAGCTTGGATTTCAAACTAAGGCATTGCCATCCAATTTCTTACGCAAATACAATCCATACAGGACAGCCAACTACCTCTTGAAAAAAATGACACTTGCATCTCCTCTTCTAATGATTTAGAATTTACCAACCGTTTCTTATGCATATGTAGTAGTTCCCATTCCCCTTATTATTATTCTATACCTTTTGCGGTACATGTTTTGAGCACGTTTTGCATGCAACAAGCATAGTTTCCAAATATCATAAAATTCGTTGAACTTCTTTCGATGTTGGTTTTTTGAATCTGTGTGTAGGCTTACTTTCCATTTCTTCAAGAATTATTTCGGAACATTCTTCCTAGACTCAATGCGTGATCGACATGATAGCACCCAAAGTCTTCCTTCAGCAACTCAACAATCTCATCAGAGCCAAGACGATGGCCCTGAATTACGGTAAGTTATACAAATGACTTATTCATCATAAAATAGATTTGTTATTTGGGCAAACAAACTCACAACATTTGTGTATTCGGCACTTGAGAAAGTAAATACAGGGTGACCATGAAGTGACTATATATAGACGACTTTTTCAATATTGACCCTGAATTAGCCATTTTTTTTAGCTTTCGTAGACTGATGAAGTACCGACCTCGTATGATACATTTTTTCATGAGTTGATCTCATGAGCTGAGAATGAAGCGGTGGTTGGCAGGTATTGATCGATGTGGTGGGATATGCAGATATCTTTTCCGGACAACCCTGAATTAACAGGATGGCGCATGGATGGCATGCTTCTTCAAGGCATTCTCTCCTCGGGCCTAATCGAGATGGTTCGAGGATCTCCAGATTGGCCTAACGTTCCACGTCCCACTGAAATGGTTCATGAAACGCGAAACGGGTCCCCAATCGGTCAAACGTTACACGTCCTCTCTGAAATAGTTCGTGAAAATATCAATAGGCCTGCGATTGGTCAAATGTTACGCGTCCGCCAAGAGAAGTCTCGAAGACCAGGAATTTATCATTATAGGCCTAATTTGTGAATCGAGAATTGAGTTTCTTTGGAAAAGAAAAAGCCAGGCTTTGGCGTAACCTGAAGGTAGTCTGTTGCTTAGGCCTAAGCTTAACTTTAGTGAGTGCCGTTAAGAGAGTTGATGAAAGGGAGTCATTGAAAATAGATTTCCACATTACTTCACTTGCATTATTAACTGCATTGAGAGCGATAGCAAAGTCAGCACCGTTATGAACAATCCACTCCTCCAGAATCGTGGTCCAGTGGATGGAGGCTGGACGATGCATCTAAACAATCATTCCATTCAAATCGGACAAATGAATCAAAATGTCAAATCCAACGCGCGATCCCACAGTTGACGAAGCCACAAAGAGTACACCCTAAAGTACACAGAATTCTGTGCTTTGATTACATTGTCTGAAGTCATGCAACATCGCAATTTTGAATTTAAAGCAGCCAATACGGCCATATCTCTACCCTTAACTGTTTCTTTTTATGTTTTCTTGAAGATGATACTTAGGCAAGAGCTGAAAATCTAGGTAGATGTGACATATGATGCTTTCTGTCAATGGAGTCATCTGATCCACAGTTACCAATGCAAAAGAATGCGACGCCTTGAAGATGGATAGATTTTCACGTGTAAAATGATTCGTAAAAATTTCAATTTTGATTGTCACTACTTAGCTTCAGCTTCTTGTGCAAATGCTGATGTTTCCTCCTAGCTACGAGATAGTATTCCAATCTATCAAAATAGGACTCGGACGATAAACTGCATCGGTGCAATATCCATTGGCTGTGCAACTTCCGTAACGGGAGTCACGAGTGGCGCAAGTCTCAGTGATATTTTTTCTTATTCTACATACAGTAGATTGCTTGCGTACGTGAACAGAAAATGGCAATAAAGTGCTGGTGAGACGATGAAACGGATGGGGAAGCAGAAGCAAGAAGGGAAGTAAGATGAAATTATGATGTAGTGGAATACGTCGTTGACCAAAAAAGGTGAGCCACTCGAGATTTTTCAATGAAGCGCATATTTTTGAATGGATTGACTTCAATATCTATTGCAACATTGCCTAGTATATACTACAATATTTATTAAAATTTCATATGATTCCAATTTGCCATTCTTTAGTCATGGCAGATTTTGTTTAATTAAATGCTGAGTGAAAGGGATTGATACTGCCAATGCGAGTCTCGAATCCACGTTTGAATTTTGCTTTTAGGAAATCCGTTCCTGAGCGATCATAGTGAAAATTTCACAGTATGTTGCGAAAAGTGTGGTTTCCACTATCTGAAAATTTACTAGCATTCATATAATGAAATTCAACATAAATGTGTGCCTTGCAGCGGCAGTGGCCTGCTTGTAAATCCATGATGTTGACAATTTCAAAGAAACCTGCCATGACTGAAGAATGAAACTTCACATGCACAGACATTTTAAGAAGCTTTTGAAAAGCAAATTAAATAACGTTCCATTGCATTTTTAAGTCAGTCCGTTAAATAAAATGAGGATTTTATTGAAATTTTTCGAGTGGCTTACTTTTCTTTGGTCAACCCTATACATACTACTAGCATCATACTCACTTTGGAGTTTGAGGCGAAGTTCGAGTTGCTTCAATGATCGATGACTGGTCTTGTTCTCATCATTTGTTCATTCTTCCCTTCTTGCTTCAGCTTTTCTTCCTTCGTTTCTGCCTTTCAGCTACTCTTTCTTGCATTTTTGACTCATTAACACACCTGATCAATGCAGAGGAAGAAAATCAACACTGCGACTCATGTCACTGGTGTGTCACATTGCAAAAATTTCAAAGGAACCGATGCAATTAACGGTCCGAGTCCTAAGGTGATGGATTGGAATCCTGTAGAGCAAAGAGGAATCAATGGCATTTGCCCATGAAAGCAAAGACAGAGTAATGGCAGTTAAAATGGCTATTTTTGTGACTCATATGACAAGTGAAACCTAGTAATTTTCAAGACGTCGCAGAAGATTCGTTTCCATTGGTACTTGAGGATGAGACTACATCCTTGACAGAAAACATCATGTCACACAGCCAGATTATAGCACTTGCCAAAGAACATCTTAAAATACATTTTAATAAAACAGTGTATACTCTGAAGAATCAGGATTTGGTCATTTCGGTTTCTTTTTTCAACTTCAAAATGGCGATACTGCATGACATTCCAGCCAGGATGTTCAAAAGCACAAATTATATCATATCTGATGCACTCTATACAAATTTGTAAAATACAAATTCAATTATATTCCCATGTTATGCAAATGTAAGAAGGCAATCCCCATTATGTTACACCTTGTACACCTGTCCCATTTCACTTTCATGTTGAAAGTTCTTTCCCATAAAATCCGACATCCACACGGCAACGCATTCGGTTTTCCTTGTGGCGCTTTCGATGCTCCCATACAGAATGGCGACATTGCGACAATATGGCTTCACTTGCCGTATATGACTTTTCCCCCCATATTTAATAATAAAAAACCCTATAATAGTTTCCATTCTTCATAGACGACCGTTGGAAAAAGATCCCAAATGATCCTATGAGATTCTTGAAAAATAAAAACATAGATTATTTTGGGATCCTATAGGAATCCTACACGATTTTTATTTTTAAAAAATCTTATGAAATCCTATTGGATTTTTCTGTAAGGGTAGCTAGACTTTTCGTTTTCTTTGGGATAACTTAGTCCGCGTGTTACATGCATTTTTATGTTGTAGCCCTTCAGAGTCAGTGGGAGACCTGGAGACCAATAGCGGAATTACTTCTCCGCCGACAATATCTGTAAGTGAACCCATGTTATATATCTTACTAGTATGTTTGGATCCTTCGGGGAAAAAACTCGCACTTCGACACTCACACCCTAAGTCGTGTAAATAAATCAATCTTACTTATGTTTTCTTCTGAAGTATTGTTAGTTTCAGTGCTGGGACCTCAAGGGCTTTTCAGGATTATCAATATTGAATAACGAAGATTGTTACCCTCCCTTGAAATATACCTCTTACAATATACCTCATTTAATCCAGTACTTTTCATAGCAAAATTATTAAAATTAGATATACCAAACCAACATTTTACAGGTTACTTCTACCCCTTTCCCCTTCCCAATTAAGAGCTCCGAGTGAGTGCGAACCCTACTTCTAATATATTCCCTGAAAACTTCCAAAAATCGGTTTCTACCAAAATTAAGCTTTAAATAGAGGCCCATGAGCAGTCCACGAGCGAAGGAATGTGCAGGAGAATCTCTCCCAAGTGATTGGGCTTCAGAGGGGATGCGGTTTTAAAGTTTTTTTCCTGAAATAAGAAATGCAAGAACTACTTGTCCTAATCAACTCCCATCAATTACAAAGAAGCGACTATTCGGGTAAAAATGCAGTTTTATGCACACAATAGTTAACTACTCCTGGATATACAACAGCCATCAGAAATGGAATAGTGTCACTTATCAATATAATCTCCATTTCTGGAGACACATTTTCTCACCAACGTTTTCAGTTACCTAACCCATTTACAAAAAAGTCCCACCAGACACTTTGACCAAGCGCTAGACAGAAGCCTTAAATAGCTGCATCGGTAGAGGAATTCTGGACACAGAGGTAGTCATTCAAGGTTATAGGACATGAAAATATGAAGTATAGGGGTAAAGGGAAGCTAAGGAAGCACATATTTTTGCTTTGATTACCTCAGTTCTTGCATGAGCAGAAGCCGGTCTTTCATTACCATGGTGCTTAATGATGTGCTCCACAGTGAGCGTTTGCGCGAAATAGCTGCAGTCAGGTAGTTCCTTCTGCTTGCCTTCTGATATCGTGTAAAGGTTAGTGATTGCCTCTTTCGGCAGAAAATCAAAGAGTATGACACTGCTAGCGTTCCTTTCCCGAGCCCACAGTTTCACCTTTGCATAGCTGAGTCTAGTTTTACAATGGTGCATTCTGCAGTCGAACCTTATTATTTCCGGGGCTTACACCCACTTTGGTGAGAAACTATATCATAACTCTTTTGTTTAACACGATATCCATGGTAGTGGTAATTTGCAATGGCTAACATATGAAAATGAACTAAGGTGTTACCGTGTATAGAAACAACAGGAGCTGTCCCCGGACCGCTTCTGCTTCTCGTCTATATTAACGAATTAGATCTAGGCTTAGAAGGAAAAATGAATAAATTTACCAACAACACGAACATTTGATTTTTCTGTGAGGGGAGAAGCGAAGAGGGCAAGGTCCGTGCGATATTTGAGGCTTTTGGATGAGTGGAGCAAGAAATGGCTCATGTGATTATATATAAGTGAGTGTAAAGTTCTCCACGTCGGACAAAACGACAGGTTTCTCAAAGCTTTTGGACTAGATAACATGGGGAAGCAAACGAAAAAAAAGAGATTTAGGGGTTTCTATCAACAAATACCTCAAGTTTTCCCCGCACGCACAAGCGACGGTGGCTATAGATAACAGGATTCTAGGATTCATCCGTTGCTCCATTGTCAGGAACTCGCGCGTTATTCTTCCGTAGTATGCGGGATTGGTAAGACAGTTGGAATATTGCATCCGGCTTTGGAGGCTTACAGACGAAGGTGAATTGATGGCGACGGAGATGATACAGAGGACGGACACAAGAATAAGCAAGGAGGTTGAGGGACGTCCGTACGAGAAGCGTTTAGAAGTGTTGGTATTGTACAAGCGCAAGAGAAGGTTAAGGATGGGCTATCTCATCTAGGCTCTTAAGATAAAGGAATGGGTAACGTCGAGCGTGGCAAGTTTTCAATTTGATGACAGCAAGAGAACGAGAGGTACTCAACTCAAGTTGCATAATCCACAGGTGCGGCTCAGGTCGAGACAGAACTTTTTTACTTGTAGAGTGGTGAACTCGTGAAATGCTATAGACGACGACTCAGTGACTACCACTTACGTGAATATTTTTAAAGAAGAGACTAGATGCTTTCATGGAAATAGCAAAAACGAGGGCAATGTAGACGAAAGGGACTTGGCAGTAGGCAACTAGGCTACGCTAAAAAACGATAATTCTTAATTCTTAATAATTAACCCAGTTGGCGCTTGTGCGGCACCGCCACTTCGCTGCCGCCTGCCGTGCGTGCGCCTGTCTGCGTGGATGTAAAAGACAAGCAACAGCGCTGCCTCCACCTTTTTTTTTTGTCCTTCACCTAAAAGCCTCTGTCTCTCACTCACTGTCAGTGCCCGCTGCAAGCTCCCTGCCTCTGTTTTTTCACATGGATCTGTTGCAGTGGTGTAACATCTCAAATACATTTGGTATGTGTATTTCACTGTTGTTTCCTTGCTGAGGAAAGAGGAAGACAATGGTGTCAGAAGTGGGATAGCAATGCGCCGATTTGTTCACCGCGCATCAATGCTAGAGACCAGCGCCCAAAGGCCAGACGACCCCCTCTTCATCCGCCGTCGCCCTTGTCGAGGGAAAGTAAGCCCGCAGCTACGGCTTCCATCACTCTCCAAGCGGTTCGAGGAGTACTCACCGTATTACAACCTGGTGCTCGGGGATACGGTTCCTCCCCTGTTAAAACTGCATCTNAGCCGCTCCCTCTTCAGTCGAGTTAACGGCTGCAAATGAGACCAAAATCAAAGTTTATGGCGGTATTACAACGACTGTCACGTTTCCTCAGCTTCGTCGCAGTTTCGAGGTTGAATTCACAGTTGCAGATGTCCGAGAACCGATCCTAGGAGCCGATTTCTTCAAACGCAATCCACTGCTCATCGATGTCTCGCGCAGATGTCTTGTTGATTCAGAAACCCATCTCNCCTCAGCTTCGTCGCAGTTTCGAGGTTGAATTCACAGTTGCAGATGTCCGAGAACCGATCCAAGGAGCCGATTTCTTCAAACACAATCCACTGCTCATCGATGTCTCGCGCAGATGTCTTGTTGATTCAGAAACCCATCTCTCCGTCAAAGTAGCTGAAAGTAAAAATGTCGTGCTACATATCCGCGCAAAGCACCTGACGATTTGATCTCCAGTGTGCTGGCCAAAAACTCAGTAGTGTTTGATGTTACCGCGCCTCGTCCAACACCAACTATCAGTTTCAGCATCAAAACTACGGGTGTTCCAAAGCCTGTGCGAGCCTACCGTCTCATTCCTGACAAAGCGCAAGCAGCTATGGAAGAGATTGCCAACGAGATTCGTCTTGGCCGCATGGTGAGATCCTTTTCAGAGTATGCCTCACCATTCTTTCCTGTCAAAAAGCCTGATGGTAGTTCGCGCTTCGTCGCTGATTACACTCAACTCTACAGTGTCACAAAGACAACTACACGCCGCCACGCATCGAGGACTTGCTATCACGTATCCCATCAGACTGCGTCTTCTCCAAACTTGATCTACAAAAGGCATTCTTTCAGATTCCGATCGCCAAAGAGGATCAGCCAAAAACAGCAGTCATAACTCCCTTTGGGACATCAAACATATAACGAACATATAACGGGTATACTTGGGACAGACATACTCGTATAACGAACTCGAAGGGACGGGCTAAAAAAAATTCGTTATGAGGAAAATCCGTCACAGGGAATTTCCCTCACTTCGCTGAAAAATAAGATCTGTTGAACTTATGTCTATAATGCTTCAAAATGTCACCTCCTGTAAAAAAAAGTGCGAAGGTTTAAACCTAAACGCTTGTAAATTCCAAACGGTTATCTCCTTCCTGGACAATTATTTGAGCCGTGGTCTGCAGAGAACTCAATGTTTGAAAAGTTTCAGGCTCAACATTCTACTTCTGACTGAAAAACAGCTGAAGAGAGTCGAAGTCTTCGATTGCCTGACAAAGTAGTACTCGTATATCAGCATGATGAGAAAAGTTAGTCTGGAATGGGTATGTAATGGTGTTTGCTGAGGTTAATATTATTCAAGAAAAGAAAAGGAGTTTACTTTAAAGCTCTCACCATCACAGTGATTATGAAAAGAAAAACCTAGAAATGGGGTGGTTAGAGCTTGGTGAATCCTACTGTGGGCTTCAGCACAATATTGTTATGGTTATACTCTTTCCAGTCTATTGTTAGTGGAAGACTTGTGAGGATGTTGATGTTCTGTATTGTATAGGTTTAAGACAGCTATGTTTGCTCTTAACATTTAGGCCTAGGGAGCTGCTTAATAGGACTATGCTACTTTAAGTACAATGCTGCAGTGGTAATGGTTGGAAAATTTGTTTCCCGAAATCTGAAGACCTTCTAAGAACTTGCAAGAACTTTGAAGGTACTCCTGTGATATCAGTAATGATATTACCAAGATCTTCAATGACTGCATCCAGAGTGAGTGCTTCCATCTTATATGATTCCGGCATATGCTGGCAAGATGAATTACTGATATCACAGGAGCACCTTCAAACTTCTTGCAAGTTCCTAGAAAGTTCGGAAAAAATGTTTTCCAACCATTACCACAGCTGGTACTTAAAGTAGCATAGTCCGATTAAGCAGATTCTTAGGTTTAAAGGTTAACAGCAAATTTAATTCTCTTAAACCAATACAAAACAGCGAATCAACATCCTCACAAGGCATCCACTCAGAATAGACTAGGAAGAGTATAACCATCAGGGGCCCACCTAAACGTGGGTGGCAGGGATATCATTACCTCATCACAGGTAGAAGATTCAGTCCCAACTATACATCTTTACATAGAATGCAATTCTTGAAAACGAGTCCTTTTCATGGAGACATGAAATTCCTGTTTCATTTCCTCCTTTCACTCTTTATCGATTATCAGGACGTTGATGGAAGACAAATGGAGTGGCTGAAGGGGAACTCCATTCTTCGTGATGATGGAAAGGAAGGCGTTGACTTGTATGATGTGCAAATGAAGACAGTCTTCAAGGAGAATGGCTTGGAGAAATGTGTCATTGGTAGGGACCATAAAGACGCCGCCTATAGCGCTACAAGATATATCCTTGTCGTTGGTAACACAGGGGCAGGTTAGTAACTCAGTTGCTACTAAGAAAGGGATATTTTAGCCATGTACTATGTTCAACCTGGATGTTGATGTAATGTATCTAATGGGATACACCAATTTTCTTCGCATCACCATACATCCAACCTTGAACCATCAACATTGCTATTGAATGTTCGCCATCATTGAGGGATCTCACTTATCAATCAGAAACCTGGCTTTAATTGACTTTCAGTTGATGAATGCGAATGCCTTGGAAAACAGTATAAAGGGTGTCCCAGAATTATAATCACCTGTAGCATAAGATCTTTTTGTCTAAACCTTTCTCCAATGACTGTTTCCTTTGTGGCAATACTAATTTGCTCATGCCCTGTTTTCTTCATATCAGCGTAGTAACGAAACTTTTGGTGAAATTTGAGTGTTTCATTTTGAGAAACATTTAGCAGATTTCAGCCCCCAGATTCAATATACGACAAGCAATCTTGGATATATTGTATTTGGGCGGATTAAAACATGAATTGAGTTTCTCGATTCCATTTCTGAGCAAAGGAAAAGTAATTCATTAGGTTCCTCAACTTCCCAAGTTTGAGGATAGGCTGCGTTTTTGTGAGAGTAAGAATTCCTGCTTAAGAGAAATAATATCCTCCAGAGGGGTACATTTTTATTTCATGTGTCCTAAATTTGATTCAACTGCAGGGAAAAGTTCCTTTGTGAATGCCCTCTTCAACTACGCTGTTGGTGTCACCTATGATGATGACTTCAGGTTTATCATCGCTTCCTCGCCGAACGAAACTAATCAAGAGGAAAGTCAAACCAAGACTGTGACAGCGTACTCGTTGGGAATGCAAGATATCAAAGGTTCTCGTTTTCGCTGGGCCCTCACAATCGTAGATACTCCTGGGTTCGGAGATACAGGGGGGATCGAAGAGGATAGGAGCAATTGGCAGAAAATTAGGAAGTTGTTCGAAAATGGTACGCTTGGACTGAATCGGCTCCATGTGATCGTTTTTGTGGTTCCGGCCACTCAAGTTCGAATCAATGCCAGAGAGGAAACGCTATACTCAGAAATTACTGCCATGTTTGGAAAAGACTTTGTGAAACACAACTTTCACATTCTTGTCACGTGGGCACTTCTTCAAAGGAGAAGGCCACAAGTCATAGCAAGCCTGGAGGCTGCCGGTGTTCCTACAAATAAGTACTTCATTGTCGAACTGGGAACATTTATGGAAAAGACCGATAAAAAGGCATGGGAAGTGCAACAAAAAACATTGAAGAACTTTTGCGACTGCTTAGAAGAAGGTCTGAAGCCAGTTAGCCTTCAGCTCACGAAGGAAAATTTGGAAAATCTGGACAACATCGAAAACAACTTGCGTCAATTGAAGATCTTGTTGAAAGGTATGTTGCCAACATTTGGATCTGAATTTAAGTATATTTTTCCATTAAGGCCAACAACTAATTATAACTTATGTATGTATTGGAGAGATGGATTAGGGATTGATGACTTCCAAAGGATTTTGTCCTCAGCCTGTAAGAAGGTCGTTTCTTCAATAAAAATATGAATCAGGGCTCCCTTTAATCAAATGAGGTTAAAGTGTTATTAAATGAGCGAGTTTGTTAGACCTTCGGGCAAACAGACTCGAAATGGTCGCGCCTTCGGCGCTCAATTATCTAGGACAATGGTTAAATCATTGAAAGATCTGTTTTGACGAATCTTCGAAGATTCTGGGTTTATAGGCATTTTTATTGCCCAGTCAAGTTACTTCCCTTCATGTGACACCACTGGCAAACTAATAAACGGAGATCTTTATCATCCCGAAATAGCTGTATCGAAAGGTACCGCTGCACAGTATTTTAATCATCTCCACCCGATCGAATCGTTTTGGGATAAACACTTCTTGGAAGGGTGCTACATTAATTTGCATGCCGCATTGAAATGCAACTGAAAAAGCAGGAAGTTCCTTGGGCTAATCATTTCAAGATGATGACGGAATTTCAGTTTTCTACATCTGGCCCATTTTAGGAACAACAAGTACCATGGAAATTGTCTCCCCAATAATGACGCCCCAAAAATGAACTCTCGCGATATGAGAGTTCTCTTCAAAATAATCCATCTGAACAGGTACCTTTGTGCCAAGTTTCAGTTTTTGTCTCTCTGTTGCGTGAGAGCGAAACATTTGCAGGATGGGTACATCCCAGTCATTCCCAACCCAGACGACATTTTGTTACGACGAGGTTACTTCCCCCCCCCCCCATGAAACCAGGTCCCCTGCTGAGCGAACTCCCTTATCACCTGTCCCATCTCTCTCTGACCTACTGTCGGGGGCAATAAGTACTCCGAAGTTTTTGGACTTTGAACGCCCTGGTTGAGCGAAAGGTAATGTAATGTCTACTGTAAGTTAATAATTTCATCATACTAGTAGTAGGTAGCCCGTGCAAAAGCACGGAAGTATTTAAAGGCGCAGGATGCGCACATGGCCATGGTCACCACACTCCCGCCCTCCTGATTTCTGGCTGGCTGTGTGAGAAGACAGGACGCGGCAAAACCCCCTAATTTCTCTTTCTGCCCCTGCGCTTTATTAATCGTCATTGCGAAGGACCGGGCCGCCAGAACGCGGAGCGAAGACGAAAGGCAACACAAATACCCCGTTTTACACGTCGCTGCGGAAAAGACCGTGTCGGACCCCTCTAAGTAGAGAGCGGGAGGTGTGCGTAGAATTCCTCTCTCTCCCGTTGATATGTAAGGGATGCCTGGGTATATGACTGAGCGTCTTGGGTTCGGTGGCGTAGTGGTAGCATACTTCAGTGGAAACCAGGAAGCCATGGATTCAATTCCCACCCTCCGTCATTTTCCTTTCGTCCCCTTATGTCATTCGAACTATGAACCCCCCCCCCCCCCCAAGCTATAACGTTCTCGAGAATAGATCAGGTCAGTTGCAACGGCCGGGAAAGAAAGCGAGCCCGAGAGTGGGAGACGTACACCCACAGAAGACAGAAGACTCTATGGGGAGAGCATTCGTGATGGCGCTGAGCGCACGCGTGTGTCATGTGTGCGCGCGCATGCCATCGACCACCGCCGCCGCCACCACGGACCACAGTGGATTTTATTATACAGACTAGCGGCCTGCGACCGCTATACTGGCCGTCTAATAGGTGACAATTTAAATCGTCTATTGTCAGCATAACGTCTCATTGACAATCCTTTCCTCATTGCATTACCCATTCGGAACTGAACCGCTTCATTACATTTATACACATTTAGCTTACAGAAACAGAGAGATTCTGTTCCTAAACACCATCATGATGTTCGAGCTCATTGCCACAATCGCCATTGTGAACGCCTCAGTTTAGCACGTTTTCATGAGACTCAATACGACTTTGCTGATTTCGTCTTCCTGGCACATTCAACACACTTCCATCACCGATTAGTGCATGGGCTATTAGCGTTAGCGTATGGTACAGACTAATGATTCTGAAATAGTACGGACCATTTCCAAGAACTTGTTCGACGCCACAGGGGGAAGTTATTGCATGTGCGGCACAATGCTATCGACTAATTCTTGAAAATGCCTCGCCGCGACATTATCACCAGTGAAAAACAGTGTGAATGTCAAGTGTGAGTTGCAGCAAGGATCATTTTTCCGTTACGCCAGCAATGAGAAACAAATGCCCCTCCCCACATCAAAATGTACAACCTGACAGTGCTCGCTGCAGCAAACGACTGTAGTGATGGAGATGACATGGAGAGGCATAACATCCTGAGTCCCGTGGTGTAATGGTAGCACACATAACCGGCAAGCAGGAGGTCTGGGTTCAATTTCCGGCCGCCCCCGGCTTACGACACCTCAATGCTGCGTTCCTGGCAATAACTTGCTCAGCAGGCTGCACGGCTCTCCTAATCCGGAGATCAGCATACGCTCCCTCTTTCTGTTCAGCGGTCTGAGCGGCCCAACGCTTCCGACGTACATCTACTTGCTGTTCATCACTGATTCTAACCATTACGGCTTCCACCGATTTAGGCACTTCGCATCGCAACTGCAGAGGCAACCGATGTTTCCGCGCCTGTTCCAACCTTTTTCTACCAGCAACAACTGCCTCATCGCCGTCCTGTACGAGGGCCACTCAATAAGTTATCTACCTGAATATGAAAGAGATGAGGAACAGGCCTGTGCCTGCTGTGACATGTCTCGACAGGTCTCGTGAGTGTCCCACCACTATACCAGCTCAATGGCTCAAGTCCGTTCAAAGTGGTAGCGCATTAGATTTCTTTTCCTGAGTCTGTGTCATGGATTTGACGAAAGTTGAACATCGTTCAGTGATGAAATTCCTCACCAAAGGGAAAGCACCTAAGGAGATTCACAAACGTATGTCTAACGTTTATGGTGTGTCTTCGCCTTCTTATTACCAGGTTAAATTTTGGAGCAAGCAGTTTAAGTGGGGAAGAGAGTCGATTGAAAATGACCCAAGGTCAGAAGCCTCCACAGGGCGCCCCGCCCTGTGGAGGCTTCTGATCAGGAAATGTGTGACAAATTGGAGAGTGCGATACTGGAGGATCGTCGCACCAAAGTCTCTGTTTTAGCTCATGAACTGGGCATTTCAGAGGGCACAATGATTCACATTATTCGCGAAAAATTCCACATGTCCAAAGTCAGTTCTCGATGGGTTCCAAGAATGCTGACTCCAGCTCGGAAGAAGAACAGATCTGACATCTGCTAGGAAAACTTGGAGTTTTCTGAACAAATCGGGGAAACTTCTTTTCCCAGAATAGTAACTGATGATGAAACTTGGGTTCATCACTGGGATCCCGAAACCAAGCAGGAGTCCATGCAGTGGAAGCACGAAGGATCGCCAACGCCTCGCAAATTTCGTGTTCAGAAATCGACAGGAAAGATTCTGGCCACTGTGTTTTGGGACGGCGAGGGACTACTGCTGCTTGAGTTCATGCCAGACGAGTGTACAATCACTGGCGATTCCTATGCTACCACGATGAAAAATTTACATGATGCCATCAAGGAAAAACGCAGAGGAATGTTGTCAAGGGGGGTCCTTCTTCTCCATGACAACGCGCCCGTCCACAAATCATGGAAAGTTCAGGCAGCAGTGAGGGAGTGTGGCTTTCAGGAGCTCAACCATCCTCCCTCCAGCCCGGATCTGGCTCCTAGTGCCTATTTTCTGTTCAGACACTTGAAAAAATTTTTGCGGGGAAAAAGATTTGCATGCAATGAAGAGCTGAAAGTTGCCGTTTCTGATTGGTTTGATGGACAAGAAGTTGACTTCTATTCCCAAGGAATAAAATCCTTGGAATCAAAGTGGAATAAGTGTGTTGAGTTAAAATTTGACTACATTGAAAAATAGTGTTATTTTTCCCCTCGGATGTTTCTTTCTTATTCAGGTAGGTAACTTATTGAGTGACCCTCGTGTGTCCAATATACAAATATTATCAATCTTATATTTTTTCCTCGAATGCACAAATAATACGTTCTCCCTCCTAAAACGGTGGAATGTATCTTGTAATCACCCTCGGTAACTGGGTCAACGAAAGCGCCCTCTATCGGGATACAGCGCAATTTTTAGAAGTGAAAAAAACCTCTTACACTCGTGAACCTCTTTGTCATGTATCAGCTGGATCCAATTGTCCCTTGAAAAATGAAAGTTGAAAAGTTCATTGAATCGGTCGAGCACAGGTCATCACCGCATTTGAGGTGGAATGCTCCACCTCTAAGCATCTTTAATTCAAATCTAAATGGTACTTGCACAGTTTAGGCAAGAATGTTGAAAAGAAGATGGCAAGCATTTCAACACCTTGTAAAAGTCACATATCCAATGCCCTTTTTTTCGCTGAATTTATAAAACTGTGTCTCTCCCGTAGAAAGCGCTTGAGCGTAAAAAAATTGGTGGGATATATAATCTACGTAAGCTTCGCTAAAGGCAAACTCAGACTATGGTTCAGAAACGACCTTTCTTTAATATTTTCATGTGTCAAAGGTAGTGACGATTATTGTTACTGGACGTTGCTAAAGTTTCCAAAATATTGCAGTGTGAAATGGTACGTATAGTGACTTATGGGAGACCCGGTATGAATGCATGGAAAACTCTTTAGGCTCAATTGATGTATTAAAATGCAGTAGTATTTAGAAACTGGTGAGGTTTGTGTAAGGTATATGCTTCCACTTCCTCCAACTGCTACTTCCTCATGGAATATATGTATTTCTTTCACAGAGCGGGATAAGGAAGAGGAGAAACATGGGATGATAGTTAGGCTACATGATGCATTCAAAGGACACAAACGGGCAGCCATTCAACCCTATATGCCATATGTCAGAGAATTCTTCGAGATCATGTCTGAGGACTCAGGAGTGAAAAGTAAATCGAAAAAGAGCGAATTAGGATTCAGCACTTACGAGGAGGGATTGGAGAAAATGCGAAAGCGATATCTGCAGGAATCACAGAAGAAAAAAAGCTGGTGGGAACGTTTCCTGGGTCGCACTTAAAAAAATTCCCACCTTTCTCAAAATTATTCAGGGAATATCTGAATCTTGGTCCTCCTCTAGGATGCATACAATGCTCATCATTCGGAACAATTTGAGAAGTGAACACATTTTGAATGTGAAGTGACGTGAGATTTCCTAGTGAATTACCTCGTCTAAAGAAACCTAGTTATGTTTGGCCATGTTTTCTTGATTAGGCTTCCTGAATCATTCTGTTGTACTTTTGTATATAGCGAGTGGCTCCCAAAAAGTTCTGAAATTCGTGCGGCTGTAGACGAGACACCATGCTAAGCATCGTCTTGAAATTTTCTGTGTCATACCCAATATAGGTAGGTCACTTTAGGAAAATTTCATTGAAATTCTTTGCTCTGAACATGAGTAAGTGTTCTTTCCGTACAAGTCGTCAAATGAGCAAGTGTCAGTGAGTTTGCTGGCGTGCAGCTTTGGCAGGCGATCCAAGGAGGACACATCCATGAAGCAGTTCTTTCATTGAGTTCAGGTGCATTTCTTTGCACATTCACTCATTGCGGGGGAGAAAAATTATGACTCACATAGTTTAAAACTAATCTCAATTAAGCTTTTTGTTACGTTACCTGCAAATATTGCATGTAAAAGCATGTAAATTTCTGTCGATGACTCATAGTATTCCGTCTGCAGGCGTGTAAAGTTCAGTACTTTTTTGGGTCACCTGGTATTTCTTATGAATTAGTTCATGTGAAGCATCCATACCCTAGAGTTGGAATTATTACTGGAAACCGTAATTTTTCTCGTTTCTTATGAAATTCTATTTCACATGCCACTTTTCTTCGAATATTATTCGAAAACAAAGATACGCCTATTATGCATTGGTCACTCCATTCGTTATTTCGAATTCATGTTTAAGCCCGTTTAAACAAGATTACATGATTAACAGAATATTCTTTGCTAATATTTGAGGTGCAACTAATCCCTCACTTTAATTCATTAAGAGTTAGAGGTGGTGTCAGGACACATCATTCCAAGAGTGGACTGCATCAGCATCAACTGATAATTGGCATAATATAGTGCAAAGTAAACTTCCTCATGGTGTGGGACCTTTGGAAGCTCAGGCCACAACTACGGTTGTGGATTAAAGTAACTCCGAAGAATACATGGATTTCCACATGTCAATGCAATTAAATGTATGTGTGCAAGGAACGTTCGAATTTTGAGGGGAATCCAGTTGAACTATGAGGGTCGACTGGCCAAGTCTCATTGGAACAGATTGGTTTTCCCTTACAGCCTAAACACGACAACGGATCAAGCACTTCATATGAGGAGTGTTCAATGGCTGGAGATTTCACAAGGGAACTTCACAAAGGCGAAAATCAAACATATAATTCAGAGCCTTTGAGGAGCAAAAATAGATCTTCTTTCATTAAATCTTGGATCCGCAAGTAGGTTGTACCCTAAGTCGCATAGAGAAGCTCTTCCATCGCTGTTTCTTAATATATACAACATATCTTCAGCATAACCTCAACATTATCTCTTCAACATCCATTCAACATCTGATCCACACAAGCGCAATATGTCAATAAAAATGATTATTTGCTCCTTACATACCAATCTCATTCGCCTCATGCGCACTAATTGATGAACCTTAGCAATAGACATGCATCAATGGTCGGCAACCTACGGTCCGCGGGCCGGATGGGGCCCGCGAAGAGATTTCATCCGGCCCGCTACGACCTTGGTCGGGCTGCGCTAAATTTTTCTTAGATGAATCCATGACACCTGGACAAATTTATCTCTTCCTCACAGCAGCCTCGTTTATCGTTGGAAAGGAGAGAATATAGTTTCAGTGTTCTGTGCACTCATTGCCTGCTGATGACCTACGATTGTCTGATAATCGAGCCATTATGAACCGTCGCCAGCGCGTGAGGTGGCGGGTTTGCAAACGCAGAGGACTTGGTTCGGACTTTAGCCTCGAGAAACGCTAATCCTTCTTGTTGTACCAGTACGCGCGCCCTCCGTACCGCTTGTCCTTTGTTTTATGTTGATGGAATTAGAAGGCGGAACGTGCTGCACTTTTCTTGGCTTTCGGTGGCTGGTGTGTTGGTCGACGTTTTCAATTTCTGTTTTATTATGAACCTGCCCTTCCACCATGTCGCTGTCAAAATTAGTATTAAAAAAGCGAAAAGTTGGCTTCGAGTGTCGGGTGTTCAGCGACTAGCAGACACACGATTACCTGCTTGTGAAGTGCTAAGATAAGGCAGTTTGTCTTGTCCGTAAGGAGAGCGTTTCCGTGTCCAAGGAATATAGCAGTAGGCAGCATTACGAAGCACATCATTAAGGCAAGTATGACTCTCTGAAAGGCCAGATCAGGACTGACAAGGCAGAGGCTCTGAAAAAGGCCTTGTTTGCTCAGTGGAATATTTTCCTGATGAGAGTGCAGGAAAACGTGGCTCCAATTCGAACGGGCAATCATGTCATTAAATTGTTAGCAGAGGCATAGAGTCCGCACTGAAAGACCAACATGTCGAGATGTTGGCCTCAAATTTCCAAAAACTGCATGTATTATGGTTGAGAAATGTGAGAATCACACATTGTGGTAGCATCAAGTTTTACGAACAGCAATATTGTGTCTGATTCTATGATTGAAGTGTGTGTATTGCTCACATAATTCAGTTCTAATAAACATGAATGCAAAAAATCTTAATTTGGAAACCTCTGAGAACACTTAAATGCATCTGCACCTTTCAGCACTACTTCTCTGTAATCGCTCTGCGGCCCGCGACCTGACGGTACTATGACGATCCGGCCCGCCACTACCAAAAGGTTGCCGACCACTGACATGCATGATCAATGTCCATTTTCAAGAAAACCTGAAAGATTTTGAGCAGGACGCATTGTGCAAAGATTGGTTATTGATGATCTTATGAAAGATTCTAGATTAATGGTACATCCTCAGGAGTAATCCTTTTTTTTTGGGGGGGGGGGATGATGGAGAAGAAAATAATCTATTTCTTGATATTTTTTTGAATACACAAAGTGTCTTGTTCATTTGTGCTGTGAGGGTACAAAATGAAATAATTTTTTTGGTTGCAATGTTTGATGTTATTAAATAATATCCCTCCTAGCCCTACAAAGAACCTCCGAATTAACTTAATTTTCTTCATGTAAAGTTCGATACTAACTTGCTGATTTTAAGAATGTTCCAGACATGGCTGAAGGCGCACGTTTTCCTATGGATCTTCTTCTCAGGGAGGAGATTTTGCTAACAAAACATACTCCACATTTGATACGGCAATTTGAAGTCCATTTTTATTTTTTTTGGAGGGGGGAGGGCGAGGATCACCCTCATTTTCTCCTGAACTAAACGGTTGTTGCAATTCTAAGAGGCACCGGGCAAATAAAATAATACATGGGAATGTTTGAGGGGCAGCTGAGTCCACCAATCACCCCACTACCATGTTGGTTTCATGTTCGTCGGAGTTGGAAATCACACTCGGTTTCTTTTATTGAAGAACTCCCATTGGTGGGGTATTTTAGTGACTAATGGTGCCTCAGGGGAAGCATTGCGAAATTTCACCACTTTAGAGGGCGCGAATTCGAAGTCGCACGCTTCAGAGAAATTAATACTATTACAACCTGGCTCCTCAACTCTAGGAGGTACCAGTCTTTAGAGCTTACTGGTAGTTACCCTTCTGAATAAACCAGGCTTCGGGTTTCACTTCACGTACTATATATCTTCATGATCATATTTTTTAAATGTATGCTAATATATTCCAACTATTTTTTTTGGATACGAAGGGAAATCATACTTACCTGAGTGGAAATAGCGCTGGTATGATACCTTGCCGCGTTTCAAATGTTTAAGTCTCGAACCTTCTTCATTAGTTCAACGTAGAAAAAAATTAAGAAAGCACGTCTAAAATTATTGTTCAAGATGTCTTTGCAGATGATGTAGACGCTAACATTGCATGGAAATAATCACATTCCATGAACGAGTCCTTGAATTGTCGATACTAGCAAGTTATTACGCCATCACATGTATGAAATGAGTTTAGGTGAAACTGAATTTAACTGGCTGGAGTAAACTTTTCTTACTTGGAAAGCCAGAGCCTTCCCCAGGCAGCAAATAGCATTGATTCAATGTTGACTTGGTGTGGATTATATGTACCACTGTTGACGGTTTATACCCCAATGTTGAATCAGCATTGATTCAATGCTGCACTATTCACGATGGAAGTATCTGTATTGATGAAATTGGGTCATTGGACTCTTGCATTGTGACTACCGTTATAATTTTAAAAATAAAATTCATACTCCATCAGGGTTTGCAAAATACTTCAGGCAATCTCCTCGGTAGCATTTCGATCAAGAAAATCGCTCGATTTAATGCAGATAAGACAGTGGCTGGAAGGCACTTGGATTTCGTCGCATCAAGCAAGCAGAATGTCATTTTCAACTCGCATGACTGGGAGCAGGGGTTCGAACCCTGACCGAGTCATGCATAATTTTCGATATAGGCGCTGACGTGTTTGGGATAGGCCATCTAGGTCCTGGTTTAGGAGAAGTGAAGTGACGACACTAGCTGGATATATTCAAATTCAGATTGAGCTTAAATATTTATTGTTTCAACCCCTTATCCCAATCTGTAATGGACTTCCATTTCCAAGACAATTAGTCGTAATTCAAAATTTCCTGCAATGTTTATGTCCTTCATTGAGAGTTATTAGTGGGCTCTGCTGAAAGTTTCTAGGTGCTACTTTCGCAATCAAATTTTACTTAATTATTAATTAAAATTTTCTGTAAGTGGTACCCACGAACTTCGATGGTATGGGTCATCCAATAAAATAAATTCTTAAAACAAGACGACTCCTCAAGAGTGACCTTATTCAGAACCTCTGCAGGAGTTCATGAGATCATCAAGAGATGGCAGTGTCAAACTTTTCCCTCAGATCTTTGGCCTTGGGAAACACGAAAGAAGTCATATGGGGACATGTCCAGTGAGCATGGTGAAGGTAGACCACCTGAACCAATGAATCGTGCAAAAATTCAACAGTTCTGGCAGCAGTGTGGGGGTTGGTCTTGTCATGTTGTTGCATGATGCCACAAAATGCAGTTTCGGGACGGGCATTGTTGAGCTCCTAAAACACTGCAGGTAGGCAGACAGCAACATATCAGTCTGAAGTAACTATGTTCCACTCCACTAATTGCACAACCTTCACCAAACCCCTTTGGCGGAAGTAATCTGCAATTGTAAGTTCTCCGACACTGCGATCAAACCACTTTGGTGGGAGGATCTTCTTCTTCGAAGATCCATTCCGTCGGTTGGTACTCTGTTCAAGGGTGATAACCGCGAGATGTTTTGCGGACGCCTGGCTACATTTGGCGAATGTCTCCACCCAGCACAACTACTTTCGCACCGAATCGGTCATCGTCAATTGAGTCTCGTAACGCTCGTTCCAGCGTTGCCAGCCTTTCAGCGATCGCCATCGGCGCTTCATCCCGAATTATGACGTTGATAGCTCAAATCATCGCCTGGTTTTTTGCGCGTTGAACGACAAGCTTCCTGTGTTAGCAGCTCCATTGGCAAGTCGAAGGCTGTGAGACGAATCATCCCACCAGGCAGCAAAATTGCAGAAGTACTAGTCGCATGGAACGCACAAAATACATTCTGCAGAAATGGTGGAAAACAAACATGGATTTATTTATTACCCATAATAATATATTACAATCATGCACTTTTGGTGAACTGACTTTTGCCCCACCCTGTATTTTCCACCTCTCCACAGTATATGAATTCGTGTAGTGTACAGGAATTGTTTGCTGAAGCGATAAGTAGCGACGCACTTCCCGTTCCGAATTTTCATGCTTTTGAACCACTTCTGTGCGGCAAATGTAGAGTAGAACATTTGCTATTTGCTATCCATTTGATAATGTCATTCCTCCGCTAAAAGTTTTTCCAAAATGTTGATTTTTATTTTTTTAAAATTTCTTTTTCAGATAAAATTTAAAAATGAATGCACAGGAAAAAGCACAATGTGTTGAATGGTTTATTGAAACCAAATCAGACACACAAGTCCAACGCAATTTTAGAACCAATTACAACAAAAACCCTATTTCTTTTTTAGATAAAATTTAAAAATGAATGCACAGGAAAAAGCACAATGTGTTGAATGGTTTATTGAAACCAAATCAGACACACAAGTCCAACGCAATTTTAGAACCAATTACAACAAAAACCCTCCATCAAGAACAACCATACGAGCTTGGTACAAGAAGTTTAAGGAGACTGGAAATGTAGAGCATAAGAAAGGAGCAGGGCGTCCTCGGACGTCTGAAGAAAAGGTTGAGTCCATTCGAGAGGCCTTTCTCCGCAGTCCACGCAAGTCGACGAGAATTGCCTCACGAGAGTTACGGATACCTCGTTCGACAGTGCATGATGTCTTGCGTAAACGTTTGAAGTTTTATCCCTACAAGTTGCAAATCTTGCAATACATTACAGAAAATGAAAAGGTCGTGCGTAAGGAATTTGCGATGACTATGCTTGACAAAGTCGACGAGAAAAATGATTTCCTGACAAGAATCATGTATTCTGATGAGGCTACATTCCATGGAGTTCATGGGATAAAAGTTAGCAAGGCAATTCTTTTTTGCAACGACTTCTACATATCCCTGAAACATTCTAAAAGTCAGGTTCATTTTTCTCCAGCCCTTTTAGCTCAGGAGCGAAAACGCGAAGGCGACTCGAAATTTAATTTTCTGCGAGGAAACGTATTGGTGGAGAGTAGTTGGTAGACATGTAGCGCACAAATATTGACCCATAGCTCCTCCATCTCTCCGTGAAAATGCTGCTCTTGGGGAAAGAATGTGGTGGGCAAAATTTTCAAGAATTATAAGGTAAAGGATGCAGGAACTGTAGGCCTATTGTTAAGAGATTAATTTACAAACTATGAGGAACCAGCTTCTCTGACAGAAAGCGAAGGAGCGGAATATTAAAATAAGCCGGAACGGAAGTAAACTGCGTTCATATGGAAAAAGTCATTGTTTCTCAAGATGTTAATCCTGGGATGCAAAATTATTATACCCAAGTTGCCAGAAGTAAGGACGAGTCGGATATCACCTTAGCGAGTTGTGAAATGCATAGGAAAAAAATACTAAGAATATATGTCATTCATTATGGGTGGGACGGGTCCTCCCATCAGCGATTAGGTACGATTGCAAAAAAAAACAATTCCAGCTGCTTTTGTAAAGCCAATATTGTGCCAAATCGGCTGTAGATAACAAGCCACACATTTTCGAATGCTCAAAGGATGCGTATAGGTGTGAATGAAAGGTGCTTAATGCAAGCATAACATAGAAATAAGGGTATTTATGAGTCAAATGTGAGATGTGCATAGGTCTTGTTGTTTAACCGAGATTCTCATAGCTGTGATTCCAGGCATACCTTTCCGTTTTGGAATTTGCGGAATTCAAAAGTTAAAAAAAACCTCACAGGCAGAGGTTAAAGTAACAACACGAGTAATATATCAATGGAAAGTGCATGGAAAGAGATTTCATTTGACACGAATTACATGTTTATATCATGTTTAAAACAAGAAGTACTAACCTCCAAAATTGATGAAAATAAACAATTTTGGACTTTTCAAAATATATTTTAAATTTGTTTTAAAAAACGTAGCAAATTGAAATTTAGTTCATGAATTGCCATTGCTTAGTCTACAGGGTAGCGAAAGCTCATTGTGTTATCTTGTGTGCTGAAAATTATCGTGCGAAATTCGGGAATTTTTCATATTTTGAAATTGCTTAACTCAATTTGGAATAAACGTAGCAGAAAATACATTTACTAATTGCGATTTTGCATTGTCTAAGCTTGATTTAGAGTCCAAAAAACGCGTTTCTAGCTCGATGAGGAACGAAGATAGCTGCCTTGACTCTAAATACTACTTTTTTCTTTCTTGGGGGCGAAGTTTTGGGCCACATATCTCGAGATCCGTTAAAGAAATCCGTAGAAATCCGTAGAAAGCCAACTTTTGGATTTTTTCATAAGTCCTAATTGTCAACATGCAATACATTTTTTCAAACAAATCAGAGTCTGAAGCACAACCACCCCTTGGTCACATGACCTAGAACGCCTCGACTTCATTTTTCTTCATCCCTATGCGAGAGGGTCCAATCTCGCAGACAAGAGTTTTGAGAACTGACAGTCATTAGGAATGCCTTTCATTCTAACGCTACATTTTTTGCCTTCCCTCTTTCTAAGAAAACTTAGGACACACTTCATGAGAAGAGTCATACAGCAGTCCAAATAAATATTTATTTATGCACGTGTCACATGTGATGTTGATAAAAGGAAGCAGGAATCAAGATTAGATGAGCCATATCAGCAAGTAAAGACCGGAAAGTTGATAAGTATGTTTGCCTTGCATATATGCCAATAAGTGGACAAATAAGGAGGAGAGTCTCAGATATATATATATAAAATACTTAGTACTCTGAAATATATACGAAACTAGCGAGGTTTTTTGTCATTCGGGCAAACAAACGCGCCATGTTCACGTCGTTAGGGCTATACAGGGTGTTCCATATTGACTGAACGTAAGGGGTTTCTGATCCGGACCGCTCTAACCAAGACTTCCATTGCCTCAGCCTAATGCACGCGGTTACAAGATTATGCCTTTCTAGGCTATAAGCAATTCGGAAGTCCCTATGTTCATTCTATCTCGAGACGCCATGTACAATACAAAGAAGTGGGGAAAAAACATCAACAAATAGAATCTTCGGGGGATCATATATTTGGAACTCATGTTCATCCAATAAAGGCTATTTTTAAATGCGACGTCAAGTTACTTTCGGCCATATGAAATCAATACCAAATTGAGGTTAGCTACTTTAAATGAGGTATGATTATTACGCTCAACCCAAAAGACTACCACGGAATTCTTCATTGACCGGTACCTTTATGCCACAACTGCAGGAACTGTTTCATTATAACAATATCAATGCAGAGAGAGCCTCCCAATGCCACCCCCTCGAAAACAGATTCCCAAGTGTGTTATCCAAAACACTACGAAACTAAACATAACGTTCATTTCACCGATCTCACCGAGAACGAGAAACAACTGAAGGCAGAATAATTGAAGCGCAAGCTTGCTTTTGAACAAAGCGTGTTTACTAAACAGTGCGTCGGAAACAGCTCTTAGGGCCGGTTTCCGAGTGTCTCAAGACATTGCTGCATCTGGACGCCTTTTTACTGAAGATGATTTCGGAAAGAACCTACTGATAGTTTGTGAGGTGATGAGTCCTGGCAAGAAATCATTACTTCAGGTCATTCCAGGACGATTGTCCAGCGTCGAGTGCATTATATTTCAGACAACCTGACCGAGCAGCTGGTGAAAAAGTGAAGTAAGTTCGTGTACTATTCCCTTGCTCTGAATGAGAGCAGTGATATCAAGGATACTGCTCAGCTACTGGTGTATATTCGCGGTGTTAAAGACAACTTCGGAGTTACTCAGGAACTCGCATACACTCCCCATGCATTGCGTTCAATGCATGGACGCACCACATCCCCTTGCAAAAAAATGTGCGCAATAATTGAGAACCTGAAGCTTCCAACTCTGGAATTTGTATAGACGGGACACCTGCTCCGGTCGGAAGGAAGACTGAAGCCGTTGCTCTGTTGCAAAAGCTCGATGTTGAGCATCCGATTAAAAAATACCATTGTGGGCTTCACCAGGAGGCTCTCTGCAGTAATGACGTTTGGGCACGTTATGTCGGTGGTTGTGCAAATTGTGAATCCAATTCGTGCCCGTGGTTTAAACCATCGAATGTTTCAGGAGTATCTGCAAGAGGTTGAAACAGAGTATTATTCTTCTTTATCACACTGAGGTCCGCTGGCTGAGCCGTGGGAAAAATGTCCAACGCTTTTTGGCTTCAGATCAGAGATCAGGGACGTCCTGCACAACGGGGGCAGAGACATATCTGAGTTGGGAAATGGGGAGTGGCTGTGTGACCTAGCCTTTCTCAACGATGTTACAGGCCACCTGAACAACCAAAACAGCAATATGCAATGCAAGTCACACCTGATCTCACACCTCTTCGATGCTGTGAGAGCATTTCAATGCAAATTGCTTCTCTTCAAGTCTCAGTTGGAGAATGGGAATTTGTCTCTTTTCCCAACTTGCCAAATGCTGTTTCCTGAGGGTGACGCTCGACGTAAAAGAATAAGTGCACGTTATTTGCCACACCTGGAGAAGCTGCAGATGGAGTTTGTAGTAGTGCCTATTTGAGAGGGTATCAGGCCAGCCATGAGCTCTTCACTAATCCCTTCTCAATAGCACCAGAGGACTGCGAACTTGACTGTGAATTTGGTGACAACTTGAGGGTTTCCGTTGCTGAAGGAAGGCCCACTATTGGATTGGGCTTGCCCAACTTGTTTAGCCATTCCTCCGTGGCCTTTGCGGTGTAGTCGTTGGGCCCGTCCTGCATGAAGATCCAGGCCTTTTTGCCAGAACTTACTTTTGGCCCAGGGGACCACCACGTCCTCCAGAACGGATTTGACGTAGAATTCCTTGTTCACCTTGACTGCAGGGCGCACGAAGGCGAGGCTAGTCTTGCCAGTGGCCGTGATCCCGGCCCAGACCATGGGTAGTGCACTGGGAAATCGGAAGATCGCTCCTAGGATGGCTGGCTACAGTACCAGTCTCCTTGAATCACTTCAGATGAAGCGATTCAAGATGAACTGTCTGGACTGAGACCTTCGTGTTTAGGTTCTTGAGGCCCTTGAGAATCTCATTGTTACACTTTCCGGCCTGGTGGAGCTCCAAGATGGGGTCTGGATTTGCATCGTTTGTGGAAAAATTTTCAACTTAAAACTTCAATTTTTTTTAACACGTCCACAACATTAATCAATGGAAAACAAATTAAATAGGAACTTTTTTTATTAAAAACACCAAACTTTTCTTCACGCAATTACTGTGGTTACCGAGCTGAACACCCACTCGATACTTCAAAATTAAGAATTTCATGAAGTTCATTTTACTAAGTACTTCATCTTCAACCTATATCAGCTCCTTATGGTTTTCCATGTTGCCATGTCATGTATGGATTTACTTTCCAACAAAAACATGTACCCGAAGGGGATATACCCCAAAATAATATTTATGTCCAAAAAGTATAACCTCAATAACAACTTTCTTGACAAGTATCAGCTTTCACTTCTTTTCGTATTGCTGGAGCGAAAATGTCTTCCGGGAAAATGTCCCAGCCAAACCCAAGAAGCACATAACATGGAATAATTATTTATTCAATGTTGTTACAAAGTTATTTCCTACTAAGGAATATTCTGCCATGAGGATATGAAACTTAAAAATCTTTTTTTTTCTGAGCGTTACACCACAACAGCTAATTCTGCGCCAAGTATCACCTCCTACCTCTGTCACCCAGTAAAATATGCAAATAACGGAGAAAAACATTCAAAGTAATTTTCTTTCTTGAACTCAGCGTATAAGTAGCCACGTTCATTCCTAGTTTCAGCTTTCCTTGTCGTTCCATTTGACTATGGCGAAAAAAATTATTTCCACATGTCCCCTTTAAAGAAAATACTAGCGGCCTGCGGCCGCTACGCTGGCCTCTAATAGGCGCACATTTGAATCGTCTATTGTGAGCATAACGTCTCCTTCACGATCCTCTGTTCATCGCATTACCCATTCGGAACTGAACCGCTTCATTACATTTATATACATACAGCTTACAGTACACAGGGATATTCTGCTCCTAAAAACCATCATCATGATATTCGAGTTGATTGTCACAATCGCAATTGTGAACGCCTCGGTTTAGCACGTTTTCATGAGACTCAATACGACATTGCTGATTTCGTCTTCCCAACACATTCAACACTCTTGCATCGCCGATTAGCTCATCGGCTATTCGCGTTAGTGTATGGTACAGACACAAATTATTCTGAAAGAGTACTGACCGTTTCCAAGAAATTGTTCGATGGCACAGAGGGAAGTTAGTGCATGTGCGGCACAATGCTAAAGACTAATTCCTGAAAATGCCAACCTTGCATCAAGTTGCTAAGCAGGCTGCACGGCTCTCCTATTCTGAAGCTCAGCATCGATGCCTCTTCCTGTTCAGCGGTATGAGCGGCCCTAAGCTCCCTACGTACATGTGCTTGCTGCTCATCACCGATTTTAACCATTACGGCTAGCACCGATTTAGACACTTCGTACCGCAAGTACCGTGGCAAACGCTGTTTCCGCGCCAGCACCAACCGTTTTATACCAGCAACAACTGCCTCATCGCCGTCCTGTGGGATCTCCTCCAACATTTCTTCTTCGCGTTCAACCTCACCTCGCAAAAATCGCCAAAATTTTGATAGTTGCACCTCGTTTGTGCGAAATATGAAGAGAAACTTTTTAGACAAATATTTTGACTTCATCCATCATGGGAACTCAAATAAATTAGCCATGAAACGCAAATAGAAAACTATTGCATGGAAGCGATGGCGCGAACCGCCACGCCTGACCTAACGGGAAAAAAATAAATACAGAAAAAATACTTCAGCAAAGAATGTATTCAAATGAAGAACATGCAGTCGATCAGTGAAAACGTGACACGCATTCAGTTCGTAGCACCCTTTGCTTGACACGGGTAAGTATTGATATTAAGCCTATGGAAATAATAGGATGAGCCAAAGCCTACAGCTCAGACTGATATAGCCCTATGGACCTGGCGCTTTGAGTGGTGGACGACATGGCCTATGGCCATCATTTTAAAGATCTGGTCTCGTAGGCCTCGCACGTTGCGGTGACAGACACCACCACAACTTCTTCCCAGCACATTCAATACTCTTAGCATCACCGATTAGCTCATGGGTTATTAGCATTAGCTTATGGTACAGGTACCACTGAATCTGAAACAGTACGGGTCATTTCCAAGAACCTGTTCGACTTTAGCACAGAGGGAATTTTGCGCATGTGAAGCGGAATACTAACGAATAATTCCTGAAAATGCATCGCCTCCACATTAGCACCAGTAAACAACAGTATGAAACAAATGTTCCCTCCCTACAGCAAAATGTACAGCCTGACGGTGCTCGCTGAGCAAACGACTGTAGCGATTTAAGATGACATGGAGAGGCCTGACAAAATGTCCCGAGTTCCGTAGTGTAATGGTAGCACACCTGACTGGCAAGCAAGAGGTCCGGGTTCAATTCCCGGCGGCCCACCGACTTTCGACACCTGATTTGCTGCGTTCCTTGCATCAAGTTGCCCAGCATGCTGCATGGCTCTCCTATTTCTGAGCTCAGCATTCGCTGCCTCTTGCTGTTCAGCCTAACGCTCCCTACATGCAACTGGGTATTGCTCATCAGTCATTCTAGCACCTCCTAAAGCATCGACTTAGGCACTTTGCACCGCAACTGCAGTGGCAAACGTTGTTTCCGCGCCAGCACCAATCGTTTATCATCAGCAGCGACTGCCTCATTGCCGTCCTGTGGGACATCTTTCAACATTTCTTTTTCACGTTCAACCTCACCTTGCGAATATCACGACCATTTTGATTGGAGGAGCGGTCCGTTTGTGCGACGTATGAAACAAAGAATTTACGTTATTATTTTGACTTAATCATGAGAACTCAAATAAGTCGGCCATGACATGAAACGCAAACAGAAATAAATTGCATGGAAGCGATGTCCGAACTGCCACGCCTGACCTAACGGAAAAAAATGAACACAGAAAAAAAACACTTGATCAAAGAATGTATTCAGATCGAGCACTTGCAGTCGATCAGCGAAAACGTGACACGCATTCAGTTATTACCACCCTTTGATTGGCACAGCTAAGTATGAAGCCTATGACTCAGATTGATATAGCTTGGTAGACCTGGCGCTAAAAGCGTTGGATGGCCATGCCTATGGCCTAGAATAGCATAGCCTCAAGGACCTGGCGCTCAGAGGGGTGGATGGCCTAACCTATGGCCTGCAGTGACGTAGTGTTGTAGGCCACGCGCTGGGGCTCTTCGAATTAAAGTATAGGATGGCCTGGCGCTTTAGGCCGGGGAAGGCCTTGCCTATGACCCAGAATGGCATTGCACCGTAGGCCCGTGCGTTGAGGGTGACAGCCACGACCACCGCCACCACAACTTTTGGCCTTTTCGAATTAAAGTATTAGATAATTTCATTTTTCATAGTCATCGCCAGCAATAGAAAGAGCACGTATCACGCTCTACAAGTTCATTTATTATATGGAGGTATTACAAATGTTTTAAATGCCAAAATGTGTATTCCCATTGAAACGTTAATGTTTCATTTATTTAGTCTAGTTAATGTGCCTCTTCTTGCTGGATATATACGTTTCGAAGTCCATCATGAACAACAATACAACAGTACATATGCATTACGCATGTTTGGATGCGAAAACCGAAGGTCATCAGTTAACCATCAACGGATTCCCAATCCCTCCCCTGCTATCAGGTTGACCGAAATTGTGTTTAGAGGAAGAAAACATTGAAGAACATCAGGATGTGCGTTTGACGAAAGAGCCTTAAGTGCCTCAGTTAATTAATTATTTCATGCGTTGTTGCGAGATTGAGGGAGAAAGTATGGCCGAGGGCAGTCATACTTTTTCCTAAGTGAATCCATAGGTCACCAATTCATCAAGTCTATCATTTCAATCCGGGTGCTCTAAAAAATAAAATTTCTTGTTGCACCCGTTCTTTACTTGCATGAAACTGCATGGACGGAAACCATTGAGAAAGGAAGAGGGAACATAATATATAATCTGTGGTAGGGGGTTCATGATAGGCCTGCCGTAATAACATACAGGGGTACCACATGAGTGCCACAAGCGTGGGTGCCACTGTGCGAACTCGCTTCCTGGGGCTGCTCCAGTGAATACCGGTTTTTGTGTCGTCTTTGGCATGAACATTTTCACAGACCGTGATACTTGCTTTTATTTATATTCAAGAGGAGTTCTCGCTTTCATCCGGTAAGTTGTGCCTCGGGACTGTTTCATCTGCACAATTTCAACCCGCATTGCCTTCGAAGCCATTTCGGCACGTGTGCAATAAAATACCTGTTTCATCCGTAGGATTACTGCGAAGTTAGGCAAATGCACTCCCTCGCTGCCGGGCTCGAACTCGATTAAGTGGATTTCGCAGGTGGTCGAAGGATAAAGCATAATGCATAACGAGGAAAACACCGCTGCGTTTTCCTTCCTTGCTTCCCTTTTGGAACATGCCAGCTCCTTTCTCTCAACATCCTACCCTGCCTACTCAATACCCAATCAAATACAACATGCTATGTCGATGTAAATACAATATTCATTACTGAATACCCTATTCAATACCCAATGCCATATTCAATACCCAATCTTAATTGTGCTTCTTCCCATCGCCCTTCCTCATTTTTCCTTTCCGTCTTTGAGGCAAAAGCATTCGAAATCTGCCAAAGCCCATCGCGATGGATCCAGCTAACGTCAAGATTCAGTCTTTGGAAAGTCTTTTGTAGGAGTGCTGTAGGAGGTACTTTTATAAAGATGATGAAGTCACAGTAAAAGATAATGCGCATGTCCGGCATAACGGAATAAAAGGGTCGCGCAGGAGAGTCGCGGAGGTCGGGTATGTCAAGTGAGTGGAATTGTAGGATAGTGAGGAGAAACCTGATGGAAGACGCGGGATATTGAGTGGACCCTTGACGTCAGTGCTGGAGATCGTATGCTGTCTGTCACCCCACCCATACCACTCGGGTTTATATTCAGGAATTGCTCGTTGTGTATCTATTGCCTAATAAGCATTTAAGGGAACAGAATTTCGAATTTCAATCCCTTATCCATTTTCTGGTTCTCCTTATTATTGACCTCTTTCCAAGCTGGTTGTCAAAATAAAGTAATTGTATATTTAAGGAGTCAACGGAGTCATTATACTCAAACTTCGAACACGCTGGCGATCTCTTCGTGATAGTCATTAACGTTAAATCACGTCAGAGCCGCCTACAGTGCAATAAAGCACCATTCTCGTCCGTTGGATTACTGCGACGTTAGAACACACTCCCTTGTAGCCGGTCAAAAGCGGGATTAAGTGACTTTCGCAGGTGGCCACTCCATAACGAGGTCGCGTTTTCCTTCCTCGTTTTCCTCTTGGAATATACCAGCTCCTTTCTCTCAACATCCTACCCTACCCACTTAATACCCTATTCAATACCCCATATCACATTCAATACCAATATAAAAACCGCATTCATTACCATTCAATATCCAATGCCTTATAAAATCCCAGACCTCAATTACACTTCCTCCCTTCCCCTTCACTCCTTTTTCCTTCCCGTCTTTGAGGCAAAATCACTCGAGAGCTGTTAAAATCCAGATAACGTCAAGATTCAGTCTTTGAAATGTGAATTTCAAAACGTTAAGAAACAGTGTGACCATTTCGAATAAATTCAGTAAAAATTCTGATGGTGTTGGTCCCTTGCCACCTTCGCTAATTTACCGTAATAATTCGTTAATGTGCATTCTTATTGCCCATGAATAGTAATTTTGCTCGTTATACCATTCTGCAACACCTCGTCTACTTTTCTCCATGAATCCAGAAGTTAACAGGGAACTTACTGAGAATGTTTCCTCACCCTTCTTTGAGTGTAGCTCGACTCTCGGGACGACCAAATACATTTTTGCCGAAATCTTCAGATTAAGCTGTATTTGGTCCCCTTTCACTGAATAAAGCAACGCGGCTGGTTCCAGTTAGGGACATAAAAGTATCTAGAGAATGCCCACCCCGTAATTACAAAGAACTAGCCGCCTGTGGCAAGAATGGCGACCTTCGGCCCAACAACGTATACTTTTTTTTTCACGTCTCATCAACTAAGAATAGTGTTGGACAGATTCCCGCTACCAAAATGTGATCTACAGTAAACGATGGAATGTATTTACATCAAAGGGATGCTGAGGCACAGCGCGCTCGTACAACTACCAGTTTGCACAAAAAAAATACAAGAATTTAGTTATGCATGTGTAAAGTAAACAAATATGGTAGGAAACATGAAAACCGGGAAACACGACACCAATGGAAATGAAACGGAAAGTTCAATTTCATAGTGAACAAAAATTTTCCTGACAAATCGATCTGAAAATCAAAAAAGTATATGTTCAAAGTTCACGTTGTTGGTAACGGTGCGATCATCAGTTTTGCCTTGATGTAGCCCTTCGATAAGTTGAATCTTCAGCGATTCCTCAGAGGGAACTCGCGAGCAGGTAACGTACATTTGCCCACGCGTCAATTCTGGCTCTGGAAGTAGTAGTCCGACTCGATCGAAAGGCATGAGACTCCTTTATAGTCATACAATAGGCAGCTCGGTGGGAAATCGACATATCGATTAATTATCCAGCATGTAGAATCAATATTTCCCCATAGTCTTCAATTTCGAAGGTTCACTCAATAAAAATGATTAGCGCATTGGAAACGGATCCAAATGAAGAAATTTGAGCTGATTTTTGGCAATATAAGTGCACGGCCTCGAGTCCAGTTGGCGGTTTTCTCTCAGTGCATCACGCTGACCCGCTACGAATTCTGCACTTTCCGGCTGAATGCTCAACCAGCTGCGCAAAAAAGGAGTGATTCATTTCTCGCAAGTGCCATGGATCGATTACAATTGGAAATGCAGATTCCGGCGTAGGTGGCACCAGATCGCATTAAGTGTAGTCGAATTCGCGATCTGGCGCTTTCGAGGTCCTTCACCTCGCTTTTCCGTGTCTGTGGCGCCAGTAACTCTGACGGTGTAGCTTTGCCAAAGAAGCCTTGCCGCAGTAGCTTTGTTGAAGGAGCTTTGCCGGAGTAACTTTTCTCCCTGAAGATGAAGCTGCTGGTCCCGTTTTGGCTGCTCGTCGCCGCCGATTCCGTGAGTTCTTGTCGCCAATCTCTCTTTCTAATTTTTTTAATGCGCATCTGAAGGAAATATTGCACTGTCTCGTTTCGGCCCAGAGCCACTTTAGAGAGTAATGGGTCATCCTCGCTTCGGCTTCAGGGAATATCACATAGGTCTTGTCCCCCGTAATTATGCGCGTTACTTCTTCTTAATTTTAATTGAACACTTTTTTCTTGAATTGTTTTTGAACGATTCTTCCCTTTGGACTTCCTAATCGAAGCCCGTTTGAGAAGCATTTACCTTTTCTCGTCAATCGGCTTAGCGACGTAGTCCTTTGGGCACGATTACGCTACCAGAACTGAATTAACTCGGCTTCACCTCGAAAGTGTCAGGAATGCTTTAATGTGGTTGATGCATGTGATCCACTGACAAATTTGCATGAACAAATGAAGAAACTGCTGAGAAGACTTAGAGCCTATTGAACGGCTTATCCCTTTTCAAGGGATAAGCCTCAGATCCTTCCAAAGATTCATTCTTAGTGTGCCCTGATTTTTTGCATGAAGAAGCCCGTTTATCGATTCCATAACGATCAGATTGTCTGGATTCTTGAGAATTTTTGAGTATAAATTAATACTTACCACGTATTTTAACGTTTTACTTAAATATCAGAGACTGGTAATGATATCGTGCGAATTATGTTTTAAATATTTACTCATCGCTGGTACCGATGAATGCTTGACGGTTTCGGTTGACAGCTGCCGGCGAAGCGCGACTGGAAGGGCGACGAGGAGACCCCGTCGCGGAGGGAAGCGGGATAGCTGAAGGATGTCGCCGAGAGCAGAGGGGATGTCGCCGACGGCAGGTAGGATGTCATTGGACTCCTCGACTCGGATAGCTCCAATTTCTTACAGTTTCTCTCTCCCCTGAGAATCTTGCTGCAAAGAGGGAGGAAAAATATAAAGGATGTAGCGCCAGAAAGTCGCTGAAATCAGGTTGTGATATATCAGAAGTTCACAAAATTCCTTTAATCGCAAAATTTTCCCCCCAAAAAATCCGGTGCGAGGTGAAGAAGGAAGTAACGATAATCATGCCAAATGCCTTGAACGTTGAGTGATCTGAATTACTTGGCTAGGCGGCACTCGCGTTTCATTCCGAGGCTAGAACTCCTGTGCATAGTGGTCACCTTCAGGAGCAATTCGTAGATTTGGTGAGTTCAAAATCTGAAGGAAAACTTTTTTTTCCTGAGGTAGTATGACTGGAATGCTGGTAAATTGAAAGTTCGGTATGAACTTGCTCTTGGCGTCAGTTTCGTTGTGGCAACTCATTATAGCAGAGGCCTTCTCTTCACATTTTTTCGACCGCAGGTAGGAGGGAAACTCGACAGCAGAATCCATAAACGAAATCTACGACAGATTGTGCATGGTGTTCTGCTGGAAGAGAAGCGAGGACCCGGCGGACGAGCTAAACAGGTTTTGCACCGGCATCGGGTTGATGCTCCGGAGTCGCAATGTCAGATTTCTAGCTTTTCCTGCTTTGCCTTCGTATATTTTTCTTTTTGCAAGAAATTTATCATCATCCGTTGCAAATTGAGCAAACACATTTAAAAATATTTTTGATCTACGGCAAATCCACGTTATCTCTAGCGACGTAAGATGTTAAATTTATAATTGAAATGTTTAGTCTAACGTTTAAATTTTACATTTAATTGGCAGATTTATCGATTCGACTTCTTATACTACCTTTCCATTGAAACAATAAAAGTAAAAAGTAAGAAATTGGGGGGTCAGAAACCTTTCACTTCTGCCGTGGAGCATGCCGTTTTTAGCTCTGGATCTTCTGCACGGTTCACGCATTTTCGACTTCCAATTTCAGGAGCGGGGACAAAGCGTGGAGACGGCTGTCATCGTGGAGCCCCTCCCTTCCGCTTTCCATCAAATAAATCGATCGAAGTGAAGGGAATGTGTTTCATTGAAAACTACCCTTAACAACGACGAAGGTGCTTGATATGTTTCCATACGACGAGCCGTGCAACGTGCATCAAATTTCGATAAATCCACCAGATAGCTGCAAGGAGTGATCGGGTTCCACCAGAAAACGAGGCCTTGTCCATTCCCCCGCATTTCGAGATTCTCCTCCGGGTGAGGCAGATTACAGGGCCGGAATCGACTAAATCATCCCACAGTAATTGAATAATCTCACGGTAATCGACAGAATCAGCCCACGTCGAAAAATTCCCAACTCTCGTTTCCAGATTTCCCGTCGCGCCCGCAAACTACGCGTTTCCGTTTGGTGTAATTCAGCCGATCATTCTTTACTTCAATCGCTCATCAATCGATCGCTCACAAGTTGGAGGAAGCACTGTGAAAGCAGAAATAAATATCGGTGTTGAACTTAAGGCAGAAGCCCAGCCGCAGGGCTCTAAATTTTACTGTCGCGAGTGACATCATGAATGATCTCATGACCTCAATTCTCGGCTCTTCTCCATGAATATTCAAAATCGGAGTCCTCTTTTTCATTCTCTTATGAGAAGTAAGTTTTCACCACTTTGACCGTGGCTCCAAAGCGCAAAATACTTTACATGTGAGGGAAAACCCATCGCCATTTGAATAAAACTTTAAACCACCCTGGAACGAAAATGCATGTTCTTATGGGTCGCTCCAGTCTGTAGGATGTTTTCAATAGAAAATTGTTGTAGGTGGGATATGAAGTGCGGATTCTTCGACTAGTTTTGACTTAGTTTGTCTGTCACAATAGGCATGGCTACTGCGACAGATGTGGCATTATGATCAACACTTATGACATATTAGGTGTGTCAAACAACATTAGAAGTAACGAAACAGTCATTTAAAAATTATTCATTCGCCTTCGTCAGTCGCGGCTCCGCGCTTTTCGCTGGAGTCTGAGAGATCAGCTTTCCGACGTGATGCGCGAGCCTTTCTTATCTCGAGGCAATGAGAAAAAGCAGTGAGCAGTGAGAAATTAAAGCGAGAAAAAAGGTAATGGGAGCTTTTTGTGCGACTCAAAATTATATTGTGGGTGGGATCGAATCCAGGGGCTCCTGGTTGTCGGTCGAGTGCTCTACCGTCACACCACCGAGCTAAATACATCTTGTTTTTTTACCTGTCCATGACATCCCTAACATAACAATGGGAGAAAGAGAGGGATTCTACATATACGTCCCGTTCACTACTTATCGGGGTCCGATACAGACTTTTCCGCAGTATTCCCGCGTATAACACTTAAAGTCCTTTTTTCTTCTCTGGAGGAAGGATGACCTCCTCGCCGGTATGATATCTCCGCCCATATATTTATCGGGATCCCGACTACTTCATCAATCGAAACCCCATCCTCTTATTACTCACAAGGAGAGTGACACCCGAGGGTGAAAATGGCGGGATCCCCCCTGTATGGCACAAGAGGGCTTACTCTTGGATCGGAAAGACGACTTCGGCGGCGTCATAACCATCCCTTTTCTCTATCTCCAATTTCTCGAGTGGGCCTAAAGTTCCAGGCCTGCTTTTGATGATATTGCTGTGCCTACGAATGTCATAACGTCACGCCACCCTTGCATCATCACAGTCGACCAATTTTATACCTGGTGTGAGGCATGAAGTGACACGAACTTTACTTCGTTTGACGAAGTGAACGTTCAAAGGCAAACATAAGCGACAGAAGACGAACGGCGACCACTTTGTGCAGGGCATGCTTTCGTATTCAGTAGGGCTGCTCCAATGATCCCTTGGTACCTACTCCTTCACTCCACCAATGCGCAACGCAGGCCTGCTTTAAACTCTATGAATCCCATCGTACGTGGATCGCGGTATTTTGCAGACCAAATTCTCAATCGCTCTTTTCTGCCATTAGCCTAAATTAAAGCATGAGACTTCTTTCAATTGCAGCACGCATGCCTATACTGTTCCTATGGTAGCACCATCTCCATTTATTTCTTAGCTCAGTGACTCTCCCATAACCATAGTAACAGGTACACGCAACGGGCATTAACGTACGGAAGCGTGCGCAGCGGGTTGCAATGTGAGTTGCACGAGGCCGCCTATAAAAGCCCACATACCACATTGTCCAACGGGGCGACGATTGGTAACGCTTTGATCTTTCGGTTAGCCTTCGTCTTCTATCGGCGTCGGTTCCCCGTCCTTCGTAGTGACAATTAACGAAGCGCAGGGATAGACCGTGAAATTAGGGGTGCTTTTGCCGCGTCCTGCCTTCTAACCTGGCCAGCAAGGGGGCAGGGGGCGACTGTCTCCCATGACGTGGTTTTCTTCGGCATCCGATCAGTGAATGGAGCGAAGGAGGCGAATGCGTATGGAGTTGAAGAAAAATATATCACCCCTATTTCATCATGGACGCTAAAAGTCCTAGGATTTCCGGCAGCTGGGAGGAAGCATCACGTTGAACGATGTCACCGTTCCCTTGCGAATATAGCGGCAACTCTCGCCTCCTCGTTCTTCCGAGAGATAGCGAGACGAGAGCGAATTTTCGATTTTCCGTGAAAGTTGCATCCCCTCCTTTTCCTGTGGCCAATTTGGAAATTCTCTGATAAGGATATGGATAAGGAAGAGTTCTGTCGAAACTCTATTTTCATATCTCTAAGCGTTTGGCCTGTAGAGATGTCACACACACACACACACACACAATTGTTGCTCGGCCTAGCTAGCTGTGAAGATCGCGCCCGCTATATGTTATATAACATCCGGTTAGAGTTAATTAAAGAGTCCAATGACGTCTCTAGGCGAATTGTAACTGATATCCTGTACACGTTTTGACCTCTGAATTCAGCCAAAATGCTAGTATTTTTTCTAGACAATTAGAATTGCACAGTGGTCAAAATTGCCTCCCCAAATGTAAAAGCTTATCACTCAGGAAGTATACATCCGATTTCAATTATATATGACTTAAACTATAGCCAATTAAATATATTTTCATTGTAGAAAATGTCAGCATTCCATAATAAACTACAATAAAGTTAAATTCCTACAAACGAAAGCCGCCAAATCTTTAGTGTTCAATGTGACTTCCACAATTTTCAAAGACTTGATGCAGTCTTTCTTTGAATGCCAGCAGAATTCCTTCAATCATCTCCAGGCCTTCTGTGGCGAAAGCATCTTTAATGGCCTGTTTCAGCATATCTGGGTTGTCATTGGTCTCAGTGGTCTGTCGATGTGTCTCTTCAGGTCCAGAAACCCCTTCTGAATTGCTTTCATGATCTAATCAGGAACCGAGGCATTTGGACCCAAACTGAAAGAAATTCCAAATTTTCCCCACATCAATTTGAGGATGTGCCTTTGAGAAATGAAATTTCCAAATTGGCCACAGGAAAAGGAGGGGATGCAACTTTCACGGAAAATCGAAAATTCGCTCTCGTCTCGCTATCTCTCGGAAGAACGAGGAGGCGAGAGTTGCCGCTATATTCGCAAGGGAACAGTGACATCGTTCAACGTGATGCTTCCTCCCAGCTGCCGGAAATCCTAGGACTTTAAGCGTCCATGATGAAATAGGGGTGATATATTTTTCTTCAACTCCATACGCATTCGCCTCCTTCGCTCCATTCACTGATCGGATGTCGAAGAAAACCACGTCATGGGAGTCATGGGGAGCGTTATGTAAAGATCAAAAGCTGCACACAGCAATTTTCAAGTTCACAACATGGTGAAGTAACAATGAAGCGATTTCCATATTTTGCATTGAATTATTTGTTCTAATTTTTTTTTCTTCTTCAAAATTTTGGGATCGTAACGACTGGTCTCCTTTAACCTATGGGGTGCGGATCCTTTGGTAAGAGTTGAAGTAGGAAACTGCAATACGTTGCAAAGGATCTAATCAGGGTCTTCCTTTGGATAACTTCCTGTAGTTTGCAAATTCTTTCATGTCACTTTCCCGTCTCAGGATTTTCATGTGTTCCTGTAATATAAAATTATGAGTTCCGTCTACCTGCAGTTTAATTTTAGATCATGGTTTGTCAAAAAAAAAAGGATATTGCACTAATGAGTCTTTGCCATCTCTGAAGTTCCAAGTAATTTATTTGATACCATTATTCCAGATCTTTAATATTCGTCGCAAGAAGTTGCCTGTTGAAATTTTTCATATCAAGCAGATATTGTTTTCAATCATTCATGTCGCTCATTATTTCAGTTTATAAATCTCTCAGGTTTCTGGAGAATATTGAAAAGGAAAAGAAACATCAGGATCGGTATAAAATCATCGAAATACCAGGAAACCATTTGTGGTTACGCAGGAATTCCCCAGATGTCGTAGATGATAGAGTCTCTTGTCAATGCAGCCAGGCTCCTTCGTCACTAACTCCCTTGCTACGGTCAGGAATCCTTGCACTGCCTCAGACCCCATTTGGCTTATGTTCTTCAGGACTTGATGCTTCTTTTTATCCTCGTGAGGATGTTGCAAGGATGGAAATATACAGAAAGTACAGAATATGCATTAGACTTTAAAAAGCCAGGCAAATCTTTCAGCATGAGGCCTTATTAAAAAATATTCCATGATTACACAGAATTTTTGATATTTCACATAGATCAGAGACGAAATGTCAGGCTGTGAAACAAGATATTGCGTGCAGTATGACTATGGGGGACCATATTTCAACTCACTTTCAGGATCTCACCATAAGATGCGTGTATTTCAGATTCATTCTCCATGGTTTCTGGAAGTTCTTCATATTTCTCCAGCTAATTAAAAATAACCATGCACGATGTGTTATTGAAAAACGAACAAATATATAATGCAAAAACTAAACTGCTTCATGAAATGAAGGGGAAAGGTTATCCTCCCCCAGAATTTCAAAGTTCTTGAACAATTCTTTCAAAATTCGTTTTCTCACTACGTCAAGGGCATCATAGGGGACTCCTTGTAGCTTGGCGTTCTGAAGTGCCAGCATCCTCTTTCCTTCCTGTCAAACCCCAGTAGGTTGCGCATGTGCAAGTATATTTTCCCTTCCCCGTTTCCTGTCCGATCTCCTTCCGTGCTTGGACAATATGCTGGCCGGCTATTACCTCGTATTTGTAGGCGTGAAACTGTGGTAATTAATTTCGTTCATCGTCACGTACCATACATTAACATTAACTCTCTGGAATTCATTAGCATCATGAAGACGATGAACTTACATAGCCGACATTAAAGGAATTCGAACTTGGACTGGAAGCCACGACAATGGGTAGTTGGCACCCTTTGTCTTCACCTTCCGCAGTCAGTTTCTCCTTCAGGATGTTTTTTTATCTGTGGAGAATGACCTTGCAGCAGAAGCACTTATCTCGAGAAGAGGAAAATTAATCTCGTGATTTCCTGCAGTAGATAAAACATCACCGTTCTCAGAAGTGTAAAATAAAAAATTGGATTCTAAGAAGTTAGTTTAAAGATGGATCTTTCTGAACGAGCATTATTGCAATTCAAAGAAAATTCTTGGTTCAAGTAATTGAATCCTAGTCCGTGTTTCAAATCCCAGGTGTTTCACAAATTTGTTCACAGGATGCGAAACAAAACACACCGCGATAACAGTATTCAAGACTTGCTCGACTCCAAGAAGTAGCAGATACGGATTCCACTAAACCCGCGGGTTAATGGGAATCCTGTCTCTCCCTAGGGAGATTCCAAATCCCCCTGAATTCCACTAAAACCTACGACATATGTTAGACCTCACGTGGCATCTGGTGAAACGGTAATATTGCATCGCGCATTCATTAGCTCAGTTTAATCCGGCTAATTTAAATATATTACATTAGTTGAATTTAAGCAAATGTAATCCTAAAATACCTGACATAGCAAATATCCAACATAACAAATATATAATTTTTTTAATAATGCGTAGGTAGCGAGCCCCTGAAGTAAATCGGTTCGTAGCAGATGCGCAACAGCCTGGTCCTTGCACCTAGCAGCCGTGCGGTTGCTAGGTGCCATACTAGGTGCCATGCACCCCTGGTGGCAAGGAAATTAAAATTGCATGTGGATTGGGAATCTGAAAACGCTATTTGTAGCAAATGAACGACATTTTCGGGCCCACTACTCACAAATGTCAGAATATATATTTTTTTCCAAATTCTAGAATCTAAGACCCACCAAGTTTTTCTCGCCGAAAAATAAAGAAATGGCGCATTAAAGAGTTAATGATTTCAATGGAAGAGGATGGGAATCGCGCGAAAAGTTTTTTTTTCGAATGGTACAATTTTCTCGATGCGACCACATTAGCATAAATTTCCTGAAATCACGGAAAATTAAATGTATAATACGGTATTATATTATTTTATATATATATACAGTATATTTTTTTATCTTAGTTCCCAGCGTGAATGGTTTGTGCGGAATATTTACAAGATGAAGATAGCCTGAACGCTGAGAATTCGCAATTTAGAATCAAATATAACAAATTCATTTTTGTCTCCCATCAACAAGAAAGCTATTTAGTTACGAACTTTTTCATTTGCGACAGAATAATTTGGGAAACGTGGGAACGTTCATGCTTGCTAGCGTGCAACTATCAACTAAATAAGTAAAATGGGATTCTGCGGATTCGTTGGAAAAATATTTAACAATGATTTTGAGCTTCCGGGATCGAGTGCTGCGATTTGAATGTTGCCGAAAATGCTCCGATTTTCGGATTTCACCCAAATGTCCATATGTTTCGTTTTAATATGTTGAATTAGTGTAATTTTCAAGCTCTTATAATGGTCTTCAATGCGATTCACGAAGTTCGCATGGGAATGAAGGCCAAAGGTCAAGAGGATCGTCCTTCGTCGTCGAATTTAATGGAAAATGGCTAAATGGGATTTTGCTAAATATTGAAAGAAATGTTGCATTGTTTGAAAGAAAGTAATTTGTTAAAATATGGTTATTTTCATTTTGATTGGCTAGAATTTCAGTTTTTCAATGCCTCCATGGTTACCTTTTCCCCGCTATTTCAAATTTTAATTTAACGTTCTGAAATTTCCTTTCCGATTTTCAAAAATGCAAAAATTCCTTGAATCAAAGATGGGGAAAGTTGTCTCGTTGAAATATGATCCAGTTTTGTCTCAGCTTTGACTTGAGGCCAACAGCTTAATACTTTTTTTCGTCGGGAATCAGAGAGGTCGGGGCATTTTTTCCCCTAAGCAAATTCGTATGGGACACAATACTGCCTTTTTGTGCCGTGAGCCGGAATGCCTTCGTCCCGATTTTACTCCATTTCCTGAGATGCTCGGTTCCGCTTCCCAATGAGTAAAAATTCATTTAAAAAAAATCTGAATTTTTTCAATAACTGCGGCAAATAGCAAATAGATACAAATGTGCACACAAAGAGGCGTGGTTCGTCCGCGGAAGAATCGAAAAACGAAGAACTCACGGGAACCGGGCCGAAGACGAGGGTCGGAACGGCGACGACGGCGGGGAAGACCTCTATCCCTAGTCGCAGGGAGGTGGAAGTCGAAAGGCGAAAGTCGGAAGGGTGAATGTCGGGAGGTGGATGTCATCGCTTCGATGACTTCCATCTTCCCGTGACCGGAAGACGTCGCCCTGTATCCATGTGGAGTATGAGGCCTCATCAACGAAGCGCAATTGAAATCCTCCCATCACCGTGTAATGCGTGGGAGCGCATCCCCATTCGCAAGGAAGTGTCCTTGGGAGTTTAATTCACGTAAGAAAAAAAGTTCGTTTCCGGAGTTAACAGGATTTGTGTGGAAGTGCTTCCTGAATATTTAAGACAGGAATGATGGCTTTTGTCTATGGTCAATCATTTGTTCCTCGTTCTCGAATGGCGGGCCGATTTCAATTCGACTGAAGTGCCCCAGTATCCGATGTCAAACTTATTTAGCAATGCGGGAATTTTAAATTCGGAGATTCTTCTGGGCAATATTGGACAAATTGGGAACCATTGGGACCGGGATCAGAAGTCATTCAAGCCAATACTGAGATTTGGACGAAATTCTTTGATGGCGACGAAACACTTCTTTGTCACGGTCGATGGCGAAAATGACGAGTTTTCCGGCATCATACCTTCTAATTTCCTTCAAGGATCATTTGTTGCATGCCATTGACATTATTGTTCCACTCTCCGCGATCCATCTTACGAAACTCGCGACACCAATGGACAAAGAAAAGAAAGGAGTAAACCGGAAACAGGAGCAATTGAGACCCAGTAGTTGGATTGGATGGGTTGAAACGTTTGAAGCCGAGGGAAACATGCTTCAAATATGAATCGTCCCGTATCGCAAGGAGCGCAAGTGTCTCGCTGAATCAAAGTACTTGAAAGTAGTACCCGAAAGTACTAGTACAAGCTCCATTGCTCTGCATAGAAATTAGAAACAAAGTAGGGGGTGGGTGGATGGAGGGGGGGGGGGATAACTCACGTTTTCCGATGCGAAATAAAGGGAGAGTGTGAAGGAAAATGTAAATCCTCAACCTTTTTTTTTCGTCCTTGGCCCGCATTCCACGGACTGAGAAAGTCGTCACTCGTGGGATACGCCTTCATGTTTTTAATGGCCGGAAGGTGATGATAGCAGTTGATTTAAACGGGCTAGGGGAAAGAACGTGGCGAATCTTCATTAGTTTCGCGAAATATTGGAGGTTTACATTATTTCATACCATTCTATTCTCACCATGCTAAAGACGGTTTGAAGTGCACAGTGGAATCAATGCATTTTTTTACCTCTGGAAATTGATTTGTCTCACGTCAATTTATCGCCTTCGCTAAGTTACAGGATTCAAAATAATGCCGTCTTTAAAAAAAAAAGAGGGGAAATGCCAATGACCACTGAGGTCGCCAACAGAAAACAGAGATGCCCATTTCATCGCTCAATCAGCGACCGATGAAGTTCAACGAATTGAGCGATTGGCAGTTTTCATTCGGTGAATTGAACGTTTGAATTGAACCGTCGGTGGGCTTTCACTCGAGAAGATGACCCCCGGGGTTGCGGCATGAGACGGTTTAGATGCCGTTATTCGTGGACGTGTTGATTTCTCTCTGCGTGCCACGAGCGTCCTTGGGAACATTCCATATTGAATTTCCGACAATTGGAAAAGAAAATTGCTTAAATTTTGGATGAGAAATCGATGGTATACTAAGTTCACATGCGCCAATGACAGCCTTTATATATTTCAAAGTCTGATGGTCCGGATGCGGTGAATACAATTTCAGCAGGGCAGATCTGTACATGGGCTGATACTCTGAGAGTTTCAAATGTAATGGAGTCGAACATTCCAAAGTGGTGGGAGCCCCCTTGGATCGAATTTAGGTAGGAGAATCTCGGTGCCTCCCACCCTGCCCAAAGAGTGGAATACGTCAATAAGCGCTTTTTTCCTACCCTGTCCCGTCGAAAAATTCCATCATCTCGTTTTCCTCACTGAGAGCATCTAGTGCATGGCTGCCCAACCTGCGGACCGCAGACTGCTAAGACAATTTGCCCCGCATTTCCCAGACAGCTTCATTTGTGAATTTCTGTCTTCCCAATGATTAATTGTTTCTGTCGGGTATCTTTCACCCCATTTCTGAGACTTTCTGGCTTCTTTCTCCCGCCCCTCTCCTACGTTGGCAGGAGGCAATACTGTTCTTAATAACGGATGGGTAGAAGTTCCAAATGCCTCCATTCCTCTATCCTGGAAGAAATCCCCTCCCCAATTTACGCGTAACTGCATCCCCTCCCACGCCTCACACCTCACCGATCTTCATATTTCGTGGCGAGTCCTCCCAAAAGAAAGACTTTGTTTTGCCCTAAGGGAAACAGAATAGGCATGGTGGCTTGATCCCCTTTCGTCCTCCTTGGTGCGGAATGTGCGGGGTTGATCGCATGGCAAGCAACTGTAGGAGGGGCTACGAATATGGAAAGAGATGGGAAATAGCAAGGATGAATAAACATTTGTAGTTAACATATATCCAACCGTCCTGCAGGTGAATATATGAATGGAATGCCACCGGAATCAAATTTATTTATTAACAATGGAATCAGGTAAATTATGAATATGTGAGGTGATGAAGGTGATTTTGTTTGACGTGAGGATGTAACCCATCTGAATAATGTCTTCATAATTGCGTCTTCGACTTCAGTACCTGCAAGAGAAGAAATATCTTTGACAACGGACCTTAGCCTACATACATTCCAAGTATATTCAGGGTGACGGTTTTCTGGGATCTTCTCTCGGTTGATAAATGCAAGATTACGCTGTTTTGCACAGAATACTTTACTGCTTTTTTCAAATAATTTCACAATAAATTTCTCCTAGATGTTGTCTTGGGTTTTTCCCGTTCAACAATCATTTATTAATCCTATCCCAAACTTATTCTCGCAGTTTCAAAGGTTAAAAGCTTCTCGTTTACCGCATTGCTCACCTTAGCGAAATTTCTTCCATTGTAATGATGTGTTTTGATAGTGACAGCCATTGGGGATATTGTGTAAGTACCTTTTTTTTTGAGAAACTGCGGATTACAATTGTTAAACTTTAATAGAGTTTTGAACAGCCGTATGTAGTGAGTTCCACTCCGAATTTTTTTTCGAATTATCTATGCATGTTGTGGGAGAAAAATATGTTGAACGAGCCCCTAATGAACATGTGAAATGGTACAAAATGAAAATCAGCAAAATAAGTCTAATCTCATATCATTATAAGAAACTCTCTTGGCAGCGGTTGACATACCTAAGAGATTCTCATTCTCACTGAAACTGACGATTTCTGCGCTCCTGCAGTTCATCTGCAAAGGGAAAAGAGATGCAGTGGATGAGGAATGTGGTGGTTCTAGGTGAGAGGAAATAATTATTGTCAGTGTTAATGAAGATTACTTAAATGTTGATCTTGCTTAGGAAGATTGTTGGGTAATGAGTTCTTCTCTTTTCCCATCCAATCCACCTGCTCGTTGATTGCTTTGGTGACAGTTTCAAACGTTTTGCACGCGCTAAGCTCATTTCAATTGAACATGTACTTTCAATTATTTACCTTACCAATAAGTGAGATGAATCTCATTGTAATCCATACTTTTGGGATTTCGCAAAAGGAAATGGATTTGTTCCTATTTAAGTTTTCTGACTCGCACATCATGCATGGGGGAGTGCGGGGAGGGGGGGGGGGAATGCGGCCGCCCCCCAACCGAGCCTGAACCAAAGGGAGGGAGGGGTCTAGGCAAACGGAAGGAAAGGGAAAGTCGCTAATCTTCTCTAATCCTGGAGGGGAGGAAATCATTAAATACTTTGCTTCCCACATAAGGAAACTTTGTTCCTTTGGGGAACATGACTGCCGATACAATGCTAGCCAGATCAGTGATAAAGATTCTCACGGGAAAGGGAAAAATATGAAAAAGGCCACAGAAACGTTTCTAAGATAATCCCCTCGGCCGCCAGAGATGAGACTATCGACAAGATGTCTATCTGAAGAATATCAATCTAAAACGGGGCTATATATGGAGAAGTTGGGTGGCTTAGGAATCAGATCATTACGTGGTCAGTTATTGGACAGTGTGAAAGTTCGTGAAGAGCGAAAAGGGCAAGAATCTTGTTCTTGAAGGCTATCTGCTCACAGAACAACATGAGCAAGGACGGACGAAGAACGTATTGGGAGTGCCTCTATAGAAGATACAAAGGAAACTGGCAAAGGGCAACATCATCATGCTCCAGAACCTTTAAAATTACGAGCCCGCAAGGTGATCGCAAACATCGTGAATGATGTACCTCCTCAGAGACAAACTAAGGCGTTAACTATAAATAGACCCCTCGACATGAGGGAGATGGATGCCGTGGATAGCCATCCTTCCGCGACCGTGAGATCGGAAAACCGTGATCGGGGAACTGACCGTTCGGGGAATTGACAGTCGGGGAATTGACCGGACACCATGTACGAGTAGTTGCGGTATACGCCACTGAAGTCCTCTTGTTGGAAAGGTGTGCTGCTCTTTTGTCACGGGACTCATGATAGAGCCTCGTTCGAGAAACTTCCGATATTAAACTGAGCTAGGGAAATGGAAACATTTCCAGGTCGAAATGTGCAATGAATGAAGTGACTCACTGATGACACTAATGAAGAAAAATGCGCTCTGCGCGATCGTGTGTGCTCTCCCCATAGAGTCTTCTGCATGCCTCTGTGTGTACGTTTCCCTCTCTCGGGCTTGCACTTCTTTTCTGGCCGTTGCCATTGTCGGGTCTATTCTGGAGAACGTAATAGCCCGGGGGATGGGGGAAGAGTAAGGATGACATAAGAGGACGAAAAGAAATAGATGGAGGGGGCGAGAATCGAAACCAGGGACTCCAAAATGCCAGTTGAACGTGCTACCACTACACCACCGAACCCATGCCATCTCTATCATAGCAACAGGAGAGGGAGGCATTCTACGCAAATCTCCCGCTCTCTTTGAGGGGCACCATACGGACTTTTCCGCTGGAACGTGTAAAACGTCCGAGCATATTACACTTGGAGCCCCCTTTCATATCTGGATGAAGGATTACTTCCGCGCCAGTATGTAATCTCCGCCCATATACTTATCGGGATCCCAACCTCTTTTTCAATCGAAACCCCTTACTTTTTTTTCTTCACAAGAAATCACTTCCAAGGGTGAAAACGGCGGGATCCCACCAGTATGACAGAGGAGCGCTTACTCTTGGATGGGAAAGACGACGTCGGCGGCGTCGTAACCATCCAGTTTCTCTAACTCCTTGACTCGATAGGGCTTACTGGTTCCTCTAAGAACCTATTGTGCCTGCAGTGTCGGGACTGTTTTCCTATGAGTTATTACTAGTATTTAAAAGAAAGTTGAGTTGAAAAATCGGGGAAAATCCAATAGGAGTGAATGGTGACTAGGGGCCATCAGCCCAAGTATGGATTTCAATTCCAGGACGCATGCTTATACTGTTCCTATGGATACACCACCTCTAGTTATTTCTTAGTTCATTGGCTCTCCCATAGCCATTGTAACAAGTACACACAGCGGAGCATGAGGCCATTAATGTTCGGAAACGTGCGCGGCGTGTTGCAATGTGAATAGCGTGAGGCCGCCAATAAAAGCCCACATACTACATTGTATGTGGGCTTTTATTGTATTGGGCTCGTATGTGGGCGACGATTTAAGGTAATAGCTTCACCTTTGATTCCTTCGTCTTCGCTTGGCGCCGTTTTCCCGTCCTTCACAATGGCGATTAACGAAGTGCAGGTGCAGGCCGAGAAATTAGGGTTGCTTTTGCCGCGTCCCGTCTTCTCACATGGCCAGCTGGGGGGCAGGGGGGGGGGGGAGAATGTGGCGATTGCCTCCCATGGCCATGTCTGCATTCATAGCTTTTATATATTGATACTTCCGTGCTTTTGCACGGGTTACCTACAAGTTAGTAAAATTAAGGAAAATGCAACGCACAGCACAGCGACGATCCGCAAATAACCGTATTCTTGTTCTTTTTTTGTTACAAGATCTCGGCTCCCAAATCGTACAAATGTATTTTTTTGTCATCTACCAATGTGACTGCGACACGGGAGAACGATCCAACCCTTTGAAAAACTCTCACTCGCCGACCTCCTTGAGTTATTCATGCAATTCCACAAAACTCCATTTATAGCCAAGGAAACAAACGAGGAAATTAGGGCGATGGGTTTCTTTACGAAAGCCCGTGTGAACGCATGTGGTGATGAGCTGCGGAATCGCACCATATTTCCTCATGGACCCTTGAAATCCCTGGATTCACGTCAGTAGGCGAGAGGCACTGAAGTGAGCGAAGTCAGCAATCCCTTTTTCAAAACAATTTTCGTTTCCAATTTAATTCGAAAGATGGCGAGACGAGTGCTAATCGTGATTCCCGATGAATATGGCCTCCCCTCCATTTCTTATGGCTGATGTGCAAGTTTCATTTCGAAAAGGAAAATCCTCGGATGGTAAGGAAGAGTACTATTGAAACCCCACGTTCATATATCTAACCGTTTGGCCTGTAGAACTGTCACACACACACACACTAACAAAAGAAGAATCAATTGTCGCTCGGCCTAGCTAGCGGCCCAGAATCGCGCACGCTATATGTTTAACCTCCTGTTGAAATAGAAGCAGGTGGCAAAATTATTATGCAAAGCTCTGTAGTTTAGACTGAACGCGTTAGTTTTCTTATTTTCATGAAAAACATTGGGGCAACTTCGTGAAGAAGAAAGGGTGGAAGATGAGGGGGAGGAAGAAGAAAGAACCAGTGGATATCCTTACCAAGGTTGAGAGGAGCTAATCCTGCCAAGAGCCTGTCCATCTGCCACAGGATGGGAACCGTGTGAAATGGATACGTCACAGGCACCTTCGCTCCGAAAGAAACCCTCTCCAGCGAGGGAGGGAGTTCGCGTCCCCCATACACTGGGGGTATATCCTTCTTTTCTATCCAAGGTTCAACATCTGGAAGGAGGATCACAGACGCAATTGAATGAGTGGTCACTGTACAATTTTCAGGAATATCCAATTCTTCGTCGTAAAAATTTCCAAGGGACATGTAAATCTGGATTTCATCTAATGCTAGGAAAATAATTCGTGAATATCTTCGGAAACCCCACTCCCTGTTCTTCACGAAGTATTGAGGCTAAGGGACCTAAATCCGAAATCCGACGCTTTTGGGAACGATTCTTTTCCTCCTTCGCGTCGGAAAAGCCTGTTTCGAATATTCTTCAGAATTTCTCCGTTATGATTCTGAATTTTCCTTATTGATACCTTGGGGAAGCCACCCGACAAGTTTACTTCCATCCTGAATGGTAGATGATCCCAATTAGGTTCCGATATTCCCTTAATTATTGAAAAGTATGAGATGCAGGACTCGGTCTTCCTCCCCTCACACTTTCTCTTTGAGATGAGAGAATGGTGAGAATGGGCCGCGATCTTTTCCGAAAGAGATTAAAAAGAGGTACTGAATAATATCGTTAGTGAATAATACCTTAGCTTCTCTATGATACCACGTACACATATATTAATGACGGCAGGTCGTGAAATGATAATAAAATTCCATTTATCTGCCGTACTTCGGGTGAAAAGAAGCCACTTTTTGATTATGAAAGAAATCATTGAATCTCCGATTGAAACGCACAGTTAAGAATTTTCCGGTTTACATGTTCTTAGTCGTAAAAATTTCAGACAAAGGAAACGTAAACCTGGATTTCTCATAATGCTAGGAAAGCATTTCCTGCTTGTCTCCGGAAATCTTACTTTGTCTTCTTTGCGGAATTTTTCCCTTTTTCGTCACGAAATATTACGGCTAAAGAACATAAATCCGAATTATGACGTTTAAGCGAATGATCCTTTTTCTCATTCGCGTCGAAAGAGTACGTTTGGAATGTTCTCCAAAATATCCTTCATGATCATTTAGACCTTTCCATAACGACACCTTAGCGGAACCACCCGAAATCTTTAGCTTGCAGTCCGAATGGTAGATGACTGCCAGGTAACCCCCAGATGTCACCATCATTATGGTTTGGTGATGCATTGCAAAACCAAAGGTTTTCACTCTCTAGAAAAGAAATAACTTCATGTACAGCACATTTTCCTGTCAGATATAGAGGAAATGAAGAGCATGGCAGCTGGAAGGTAATGATGACTCATGATGCGACTAAAGAGCTCATTATTTTCTCCGATTTGCAGCCGGTTTACCTGGTTCTAGTATCACCTGTATACAGTATATATTGTATGAGTGGGAAAGTCCGTGTCCGCACGGGATGGCCGACAGCTCACCCGGCTGCTTTCGTTTACTGTCTGCTCTTCCTTTTGCTGAAACATAGGCGTAGAAGTTTCCAATTGTGTGCAAACGAATACTTCATTAGTTCTGAGCTTAGAGGCCTAAGCCGGTTGCGAATCGGTCCGATGAGCTAAGTGGCCGGCTGACCGGCCTGATCAGGTCGACACGTTCCGCTTGTTGGGCTCACGAGGCTCACAAGGCAATGGAGTTTTGGGTCGAGTGCGGGACATCATGATGTGCTCCCTAAGTATGGTCTTCAGCTTTCGATCGACACCTCAACCATAAAATTCCATTCATCCTTCTAAGAAAACTCCTGTTATGGCTCTCGGGTAGATTAGCCTCCTATTTATATATGTCGATAGGGTATACAGCGAGGAGTGATGGAGGGAAATTCATGGGGTTCAGGGAAAAGCCACCCGAAACAAGACCGCCAGAATTTATCTAATCATGGACGCTTGATACGGTTGGATTCCCCACAGCTGGCAGGAGGCACTTTAGCGAGCTATGTAATCGTCCCCTTTCCAAAGCCACAGAAACTATTGTCTCCTCGTCCATCCGAAAGATGGAGAGACGAGAACGAATCAACGATTTACCGTGAAAGTTGCCTCCCCTCTCTTTCGTTAGATCGAGTTTCGAATTTCATTTCGTAAAGGTTCTTCATCAGTTGATACGGAAGATTTTTGTTAAAATTCCATGTTCACAACTCGAAGCGTTTGACCTTTAGGACTCTCACACGCGCGCAAACATAATATTGTCCTCAGCCTAGCTAGCGGTCAGGATCACGCACGCTATATGTTCAACCTCCGGACCCGGGTTTAACATTTCATTCATGTACAATATATGGGTTATCCATATAATGCACATGAGAGGCTAATCTGTCCCCTTTCATCCGGCCCAAGAAATCCTCATCAACAATAGCCTTCGGGAAATTGCTGCGAATTTCAAGTTTCCCGCATTAAAAATATGGTGTGAGATGAGTTCATGGGGCCCCCAAACACCCCTCCACCAACCTCTCCTGCCCTCGACCAATTCCAATTTGACATCCCTGCCTTCGAGCAATTATTATTTGAGAACATGTAAAAGGAAGAGAATGCAATCATGACATCCTACAACACGGCCACAATCAACAGATTTCCCGTCGGGGATTTGCCGTACTATCCGCTTGCAAGCAATGTGCGGAAGTTTGATTTTTTTTTTCATAGTATAGTCGATCAAAAATGAGCCCCTCCCCAGAAGTCCGTTCAACCATTGCACCGAGATGAGTCCATGCTCATAGTTGAGCAGAATCCTTCTTCCCTTCATAATGAAAGCAGGGAAATAATTTTTTTAATCGATTCAAAGACGTGCTTCCAATCGAGAGATGCTTTGTATCTTCCATCGTTTTATTATAAATGGAAACGAAAAATCAGTAATATGTTACTTGAATAATTAGTGGCAATTCACCCTTAAAATATTTAAAGCATGGGTGATAATCAGCCACATCACTGCGTGAATGTGTCTCAACATCGACAAGTGAATGTGTTTCATTTCCTGATATGCATGTATATATAAATGAATCATTACGAAGGAACGAAAAGGAAAAGGAAAAGTTACCACCTGGTTAACTTTTAAGCATTTTCATCTCGGGTGGCTTTTCCCGCTTTTTTCAATTCTGGGGGTCTTTTTTCCTTGTGGCATTTTTCCTTATGGCTTTTGTCCGAACCCCGCCAGCGAACACTTCATCAGAAAGTGGGCCATTATAGCAATCGGACTGAATGGTTTGGGTTGGAGAGTACGACCCGTGGATGGAAGGCGAAACGTCATGATGAAACTGCTAGGAAATGTGTTTAAAAAAAAAGGAACTGCCTGTGGAATAAATCCTCTTATTCTTGAATTTATTGAAGCTGCCCAGAGAAATATGAATACAGGACAAAATGACCCCTGTGTTAAAAAGATATGATGACGGTTCCTCAAGAGTTAACGATAATTTTGAAATGGCGTCATCTACTCATGATGGAGTAATTACCATTGGGGGGGGCAGTTCCCTAGTTCCGGCCTAGCTTCCCTCCCCCCACCATCCGCCACTCCCCGCCCCATCGCCTTTTTCATTTCTCGTCTGAGGTAAGAACTTAAATATATACTTCACTGGGCCTAATAAAAATTAAAGTAGTAGCTATTGTTCTTTAAATTACAAATAGATTGCTGGACTGGCCATAAGGGGGCGTTCGTCCCCCCCCCCCCCATGGATCCGCCACTGGACTGGACTGTGATGACACTGGGATTTTTACATCCCTATTCTTCATGCACTCAAACATATGGTTCCATGGCAATGCTCGTAGTGTGCAGAGCCGAGCTGCAAGGGCAGTATCTTCAATATTAGTAGCGGAGATGATCGAACCTTAACCGTCGTGCATATGCATACATCTGACATGGAAGCCATCGAGATCAGCAAGTGCCCTAATCCAGTTCAACATCAACTGGATTACGACTGAACACAAAGCTGAAACCAACTATTGAGTCTGAACGAAGGGAGGATATTAACATCGATATAATAATAGCCGACGTACTCCTGGTTTTCCTCCGGAGGCCTGCATGGGTCGACTCCTCCGAAGCCGACCCAAAAAGCCCGATTTGAGTCGTGGTCCTACCCGACTACTCGACCCGGAATTTGATCGCTGAACCGCGATTTTAGTGGATCCTACCAGCGGGTCTGGTCGGGCCGATAAGGGCCGGCCCCGCAGCCCGCTTAGGCTTCTTAACACGTTGACGACCAACCTATTTTTGCTTGCCCGCCGCGTGGGACCACGCGCATTTTTTTTGTCAAAAAATGCGTCCTGCCATCAGGAAGCATGGTCCAAGAAAACATTTTTTTTTTCCGAGTTTTTCTAAAATGTTGAATTTTTTGGAATTTTTATAGATTTCTCATAATGCTAGGAAAGCATTTCCTGCTTGTCTCCGGAAATCTTACTTTGTCTTCTTTGCGGAATTTTTCCCTTTTTCGTCACGAAATATTACGGCTAAAGAACATAAATCCGAATTATGATGTTTAAGCGAATGATCCTTTTTCTCATTCGCGTCGAAAGAGTACGTTTGGAATGTTCTCCAAAATATCCTTCATGATCATTTAGACCTTTCCATAACGACACCTTAGCGGTACCACCCGAAATCTTTAGCTTGCAGTCCGAATGGTAGATGACTGCCAGGTAACCCCCATCATTATGGTTTGGTGATGCATTGCAAAACCAAAGGTTTTCACTCTCAAGAAAAGAAATAACTTCATGTACAGCACATTTTCCTGTCAGATATAGAGGAAATGAAGAGCATGGCAGCTGGAAGGTAATGATGACTCATGATGCGACTAAAGAGCTCTTTGTTTTCTCCGATTTGCAGCCAGTTTACCTGGTTCTAGTATCACCTGTATACAGTATATATTGTATGAGTGGGAAAGTCCGTGCCCGCACGGGATGGCCGACAGCTCACCCGGCTGCTTTCGTTTACTGTCTGCTCTTCCTTGGGCTGAAACATAGGCGTTGAAGTTTCCAATTGTGTGCAAACGAATACTTCATTAGTTCTGAGCTTAGAGGCCTAAGCCGGTTGCGAATCGGTCCGATGAGCTAAGTGGCCGGCTGACCGGCCTGATCAGGTCGACACGTTCCGCTTGTTGGGCTCACGAGGCTCACAAGGCAATGGAGTTTTGGGTCGAGTGCGGGACATCATGATGTGCTCCCTAAGTATGGTCTTCAGCTTTCGATCGACACCTCAACCATAAAATTCCATTCATCCTTCTTAGAAAACTCCTGGTATGGCTCTCGGGTAGATTAGCCTCCTATTTATATATGTCGATAGGGTATACAGCGAGGAGTGATGGAGGGAAATTCATGGGGTTCAGGGAAAAGCCACCCGAAAAAAGAACGCCAGAATTTATCTAATCATGGACGCTTGATACGGTTGGATTCCCCACAGCTGGCAGGAGGCACTATAGCGAGCTATGAAATCGTGCCCTTTCCAAAGCCACAGAAACTATTGTCTCCTCGTCCATCCGAAAGATGGAGAGACGAGAACGAATCAACGATTTCCCGTGAAAGTTGCCTCCCCTCTCTTTCGTTAGATCGAGTTTCGAATTTCATTTCTTAAAGGTTCTTCATCAGTTGATACGGAAGATTTTTGTTAAAATTCCATGTTCACAACTCGAAGCGTTTGACCTTTAGGACTGTCACACGCGCGCAAACATAATATTGTCCTCAGCCTAGCTAGCGGTCAGGATCACGCACGCTATATGTTCGACCTCCGGACCCGGCTTTAACATTTCATTTATATACAATATATGGGTTATCCATATAATGCACATGAGAGGCTAATCTGTCCCCTTTCATCCGGCCCAAGAAATCCTCATCAACAATAGCCTTCGGGAAATTGCTGCGAATTTCAAGTTTCCCGCATTAAAAATATGGTGTGAGATGAGTTCATGGGGCCCCCAAACACCCCTCCACCAACCTCTCCTGCCCTCGACCAATTCCAGTTTGACATCCCTGCCTTCGAACAATTATTATTTGAGAACATGTAAAAGGAAGAGAATGCAATCATGACATCCTACAACACGGCCACAATCAACAAATTTCCCGTCGGGGATTTGCCGTACTATCCGCTTGCAAGCAATGTGCGGAAGCTTGATTTTTTTTTTCATAGTGTAGTCGATCAAAAATGAGCCCCTCCCCAGAAGTCCGTTCAAGCATTGCACCGAGATGAGTCCATGCTCATAGTTGAGCAGAATCCTTCTTCCCTTCATAATGAAAGCAGGAAAATAATTTTTTTAATCGATTCAAAGAAGTGCTTCCAATCGAGAGATACTTTGTATCTTCCATCGTTTTATTATAAATGGAAACGAAAAATCAGTAATATGTTACTTGAATAATTAGTGGCAATTCACCCTTAAAATATTTAAAGCATGGGTGATAATCAGCCACATCACTGCGTGAATGTGTCTCAACATCGACAAGTGAATGTGTTTCATTTCCTGATATGCATGTATATATAAAATTACGAAATCATAATCTTCTGGAATGTTCTCAACAGTTCCAGAGGGTATTCATTGAAAAAAAATCTGCATCCTGACATCAGGACGCATTGTCGCCACCGTGTTAACTTCGGAACTGTCTCTGGTTTCGTCTTTTTTCTGAATAGCTCTACTGACTCGGCTGAGGCTTCCACTCGACGTCCCATGACGTCACATTGGTGCTGGCCTGTTCCGTGCTCTCATAGATCACTACGTCCACTGGTAGTTCCTTGAGCGAGAGTGACGTCATTTAACGACGTCATCGCATGGAGCGCTGACGGAACGAGGCGTCTTTATTGCCAGCAGTAGTAAACGGTTCGAGGAAAAGACTCCTTCGAGTGCATTCTAGCGTATTCGCCTGCACCCAACATAAAACTCCATTGCAAACCGATATGCCGGTTGGGTAAGCCTGATAGAGCTCATCCCCACTCCCAGCAGTGCTCGAAATCATCCCTCGCATTCGAGAGAGACTGGTCTCACTCCGACAGGGGGAACTCCATAAATTATTTATTTATAGGTACAGGGGCTGGGGTTTCTTTTTGGATTCAATCAATTGATGGCCTCTGATGACGGAATAATCTCATGCTCCATCTCTTTATTAAAGACCCCAAATTTGGCGGTTGAAAGAATCGTGCTAAATGACTCATTTGAATGCTATTCAACAAAATTGCAAGTGCCATAATCAGACGTGAATATTTCACAGGTTACGTCTTCCTGTCTGTCCGCCTGAGACTCCCTTGGGTGAACTTTTTCGAAACCGACCCGATCTCCATCGCCGGATAAAACTTAACAGACCCCCCCCCCGTGGTCGTGTCGAGCCGATCGCGCGAACCCACAGCTTACTAAGGTCTCGGAGTTTAGAACTCTGGGTCTCCGGATTCGTCCTCCTAAGCGTTGCATTTTTTGCAAAAAAAAATCATTTTGACACGTATTCGCATGCTCGATGGAACAGGAAACTCGATTCCGGAACGAGCTGCTGGCGCGATCCGCTAGTCGGGTCAGTCCAATAGAGATTAAACTCAGGAACAAAAATGGGAAATTTGAGATCTAAGAGGATGGGAAGCATCTTTCCTCCTTCGTCTGATACACGAAAATTTTGAATACGTAAAATTGGCTCATTTGAATGTTATAGAACCAAACCCGTATTATGGTACATTAGATAATTCCGGGATTAGTTTAAGGGAGGGTCGGGGGAAAATGGCGGGGTCACGAAATATTATTGTTTCGAAATATGGCCGTTGAAAATTCCAGCTGTGTTAATTTAAATTAAAATTTTTTGAAACAGAAATCCATTAACCTTAAATACGAAGACGTGATTGTTTTACGAGTACCAGCTAGTTTTTAAAGTAATAGGATAGACTAAGTCAGATTGACAGGCGGAGGGGGTGGACAGGTGAGCGGAGATGGGCGAAGGTGGGTGAATGTAAGGGGGGGGGGAAGAAGTGGGTACTAAGTCAAAGAATTATAAAGGACAAGAAAAGAGACTTGAGAGGGAATACACATTTCTTAGCATAGGGAAGAATAGGAAATTGGAATTTGGAGGGGAGGATGGGCGAGATAGGGGAAAGCGAACGAGAAGGTAGTGAACCTTTAGTATTTTTATAGCGTATGATGGTACGATGAAAATAAATATCTGGAATCATAGCCTTCAATGCATTCAAGTTTCAAGATAAAAAAGTAAAGGACTTAATTTTAGAGTGTAGTTATGAGTAGATGATGCAATTATTAAAATTATCGATAATTCTTGATGAACCGTCATCGTATATTTTCAGTGCAGGGACCACTTAGTCCTATTTCTCATTTGGGACAAAAATGTCTGCCCCTTTTGTCTGGGGCAATTTTTTTCGAATACCCGAAATATTTCCCATCCTTAGTTTACGGCAGGGTTCTCAAAATCGATTAGGCTGGTGGTCGTACGGAAGACTTCAGGTGTGATTACGGGTAACACTAAAAACTTAACACAAAATCTTTTATGCAAAACAGGATTAAATTTGCAACACTTTTCTGTAACCAACTGCTGCAGAGGAATTCGCGGTTTGGACCAAATGTACCGATTTGCCGGATCCAGCCTGCGGCCTGCCCCATTGTTTTACACAAATACAGTATGTTCATACCCAGAAAGGAACAGTCGGCATGGATCCATAATGGGTGCCATTTCTCAGAAACCTGTCAAAAGCCTGTCAGGCCCTGCAGGAGACCAAACAGAGCTTTAAAAGGGGCCACAAAGGGGGATTTGGACGCTAAGCGTAGTGTGTGTGTGTGTGGGCGGAGGATCTATATCTTAGGTCGTGGTGGCTGGCCCCCCCCACACCGCTTGGAGCAGGACGCCACTGAACCCGCCCTTAGGGTGTAGACATGAATGACATTTAGAGGAGAGGGAGGGAAAGGGTTGAGGGCTTGATTATGACAAACTGTATGCAATATCCCAAATAGATAATCAGGGGAAGAAATATTCCAATAACATAATTATAAGCCTGCGGAAGGCAAGTTTTTCAATACCCGACAAACGAAAGGAGAGAACTTGGCGAAAGGATTTACTAATTACTTAATATTCAATCCAAGCTAATGTAGAATATTATTCCATCTCGTTTGCACTGTTTTTCATAACGAAGGAGTAGGTGAGTGCAAAAGCTATGACACAAGGAAGCTAAATCGTCTGCAATTATCTTCGGGGAGGGGGCGTATAAGCTGATGTGACAGGTGACGCGCTGAGAAAATCCATCAAAGGGGCTCCAAGCCTACCCTCGAAAGCTCTTGATTGACAGTCCCTTCATACCTCCTGTGGAGTAACAAAGGGGAGGGGAAGAACAAGAAGCGGTCAGTGCTAAGGTGACAGTGAATGACTGGGAGAGGAATCAATGCAAATGTGATGCTTTCACTGTGTGACAGAGCAGGCATATTGATGGAGGAGGACTCGTCCTTATCACTCATCGATCCCCGATAATTTACTTGCGTTATTGCTTTACATTCAGTCCTTACTGGGCAGGTTCAGCAATGATCGAAGACTTTATTCATGTACCATATACCCACTATCAAATCAGTATTTTTTTTTAGGTGAAAAGCAATCTCATCTCGTCTTATGTTCTGAACTCTACTCTTACAGACCTCCATTTTACTAGTGTCCAACATGTTTCCGCCCGGAAAAAGAAGCCATTGTCTTGTCCCGCCCCCAAAATACGTCACGCACGTACCAGCTGCTTCCCCTATCCCTGTCGTACACGCCTGGGGCTTAAAAGTGACTACATATCGGCTCCCAATTCGTTCCTAGTCTTGGCGCGTTCTGTTGACGAACTTCTCCCCTTCTCCATTCTTGACATCTTGCATCTTCGGGCTTACAAGAACGCAATATAGCAAGTGAGTTTCTTACTTCTTATTTTCTTTCTTTCTGCTCTTTTCTCGAGCCCACCTTATTGTTGGCACAAAATGAAGTTCAGCTCAATTTGACCTATTAGAAAATTGCTTGGGTTAATATATAGATAATGATGCCTGGCGTAATGGTATTCTTCTGATTGAGTATTTCCATGTTGGGTTGGAAATCAGGAACAATTGGTAACCCAATAATAAATCATATGTTTTCCATATGAAACTAGGTTGAAGTAGGAATAGGACTTCGCTTCATAAAAGTGATAGAGGGATAAGGTGAAGCAATATGATTACGCCTTGATACTTGGATTGTTTTACTGGAATTCCTGTTTTTCTGTCTAAATTTTTAAAATTTCATTTACAAACCTGTTTAAGTTCAAATAACATTAGCAAAAATGTTTTTTTTCATATAGAATTCACTCTCTTGCTGCCTAATCGCATTGAAGCACCTAGTGTCATGATTCATTTTCCAATTCTAAGCTGATTAAAAAGGAACGGATCTTACTGGCTGTAACTGAAATATTATTCGTCGAAATCATTGGCCACTAGGTAGCCTTCAACAATATTCACTTCAATTCTTTGGGAAAATAATTATGTGGTCTTTTGTTCAAGAAACTCAGTTTCCAGTAAAAAGAAATGGTCTGTAAGTTTCAGCAGATTTCACTGGAATGTCAGTGCTGGAGGGCAAAGCAAATGAAAATACTGCATGAACTTGCTGCACATATCTGTGCCTTCATGTTTTGCAGAATGTGTGAGAGTCTCAGTGAACGCTTTTCAGAGCTTCATCTTTGCCCTTTACTCCAGCGCTGGCACTCCAGAAAAATCCGCCAAAAGTTACTGACCATGGCACCTTATTTTTATCACCAATGGAGTTCCTTAAACAAAAGACCTGAAATTATTTCCAAAATGAGCATAGTTGCCGTCCGCTTAATGACCAATGATTTCGACAAGTAACATATCCAAGGTTCCATTCCTTTTTCATCAGTCTATTTAATCCTCAATGTTTTTCCTAATGTGCTTATTGTTTTAGCTCAACTAATATTCTTGAACATTTGATTGAACTGTGCATCTTTTGGGAAGGAAGAATGATGGTAGATTTTTCTTCCGTTTTGGAAGCCAAGCTTGATTGGTAGTAAAATCTTCCAAGTACGCAACTGTCACATAATTCTCAGTATTGTCTATCCATGAGCTAAGAAAGATCAGACTAGCTAAGAATGTGAGTGCACCAGTTCACCTAGGTTCTGCTTTTCTTTTACAGTTCATACATTTATTGCACTTACTGCTGCAAAACAAATCAAAACACCCTCAACCAGCAATACAAATGAAAATGTGGATATTGAATTTTCCAGTTTTCTATTTCCAGGGCTATGGAGACATGAAACCGTCCTAGGGAAGCTTCTTCGTGTGATTGACATCGAGCATATTGTATTCATGCATTGTGAGGATTTTGTTTCAGGTTTTGAGCATTTTTTTCCTATTGTAATCCCAATTGAACTTTCATTAAATAAATCTTTCCATGTTTTCATTAATACAAGGTCCATTAAGAGTCGCAGTTACAATTTACTATGAGCAAAATGCAAATTCCATGAGTTCTTGCTAAATGTGATACATGGCATCTGAAATAAAGCATCCTTTTCCTACAATAAAAAGAATGATGCCCAATATAATGTTCCCCCATAATTCAATGCATCATGTCATTTGAATGGGTCTCCTTCACATAGTGCTCAAATCTGAAGGGTTTCTGAAGTAGGTATTATTCTGGATTAGGGTAGGTTGAATACAATTGAATTGTTTTTGAATGAGTTTTTCATTAGAACATATATGATTTCACCAGATTTTAGAAGAGTGAAATATAGACAGCCTCAATTTCAATAAAAATTGAATCGTATGTTTGAAATTGAATTATACCTCAACATCTGAAATGTATCTTTAAAAATGTGCACTATACTTTTGCATATCATACATTCTTAATCCATACATCCAAAGCTTTTGCTGAATTTAATAAATACGTATTTTTTAGTTTAATGAATAATTCTGATTTTAGAAAGACCTCCATACTTGGATATACAGTGGAATTTGCAGAATGCTTACAATGATTCAGACAAAAATTGTATGCCAATATTTTCCCTGGGTGTCTATTATGTACTGGGAGCCACTCGAAATGATGAAATACCTGGAGAAATATTTTTCCCAGAACTTTAGAGTTTTTAAATTGTCCTCGGGTCGTCCTCACCGAGACGGCCGAGAAGGCCGAGACGACCGAGAAGTCCGAGAGGGTCGAGACGGCCGAGAAGGCCGAGAGGGTCGAGAAGGCCGAGAGGATCGAGACGGTTGAGAAGGCCGAGCGGGTCGAGACGGCCGAGAGGGTCGAGGCGGTCGAGACGGTCGAGAAGGCCGAGAGGGTCGAGAGCGTCGAGAAGGCCGAGAGGGTCGAGACGGTCGAGACGGTCGAGACGTGGTACCAGGGGAAAGAATCCATTTTTGACCACGTTGAAGAGGAGGATGGCATTTATTTCTTGAGGGCTTGGTATGTCAGGTGCATTGTTAAGAACAGTACCTGGCAAGTCACAAATGACAGCTTATTATCTGTGCTACCATTGTTTCCCCTTAGATTTGTTTTTGGGTATTATCTCTAAAGGAAGTAGAATGGAGTGCACAACATGGAGTACTCACAAAAAATATCCCCAATGATTATGATTGGTCTTTGTAGAAGATCTGCAGCTGACTGCAGGTGAGCAAACGAATCCATGGAATTCTCCTGACCCAGTTCCTTCTGCATGGAATAATGCAATCATAGTTTTCAAGGAACTAAAACGTGTGGGGGTCCATCTTTCAAAATGCAGAATTTCAGAATTGCAGAATGACGTGCACTTTTTTCACTGATTATATATCTTTCAGTCCTTTCAAAGCTCTCATGAATGACGCAAAGAAGCCAAATGAGAGTGAGAGTTATATAGATTTTATTGTTTTTTGTATCGCAGTCGCATTTGAAGTAGCAAAAATTCAAAATATCACCTTTGGAAGATGGGAGCTTGCAGCTAAGGAAAGGCGACTTGCAAGATGTTATACTGTTTGCTACATGCTTCCAGTCTTCCTCCACCTCCTTGGCGTGCAATACGTTCGCCACTCGCCATATGTGGCGAATCGACCGCAGGCATATCGATGAATTGATGCTCTTCACTAGTTATTTTTTCTCCTTTTAAAATATTGCGCATGCTATTTTTTTACATGTAACATATATTTTATATCATGTGGCGAATACCGGCATAAGTTGAATACCTGATAGTCACAAGTTTGACGAGCATCGAAATCCTGTTGGACAGCAATTCTTTATCTGATGCACAAAGCTAGTGGTAGATGTTTCCCAGATGGGTACTTCCCACGTGACAGGTCTTATACCCATAGTAAAGGCGGTCTCGCCTCTGTTCGCAGTCTGAGGTGAGCTGCAGATTGCAAGAGGAAACACTTGCTATGACTGGAAGGTGTGCTTCATGTAGTATGACGCTTTCAAACATGTAGAATGTGTGACTTTTTTTTACAAATGAACCCAGCGCGCTCAGTGATGAATTGCCTTTTGCTTCTAAGATTTTGCGGAATTCTTTCTTCTCATCTTTCTTGACACAATGATCCATCTACATTCTGGGGTGCTAGAGATAATCACTAGTCAGATGAGACCTGCAGGCTTCATACTCATGACATTTCCAAGTAGCACATGGACGCTCTCGAGGGCATTCAAAAGGTTCTCAAAAAATGTTTTCGTATGTTCAATCTTCAGGAATAAGCACCCCTTGGACGCTCCTTAAAAGCGTTCAGCCCCGTTTTATCAACAAACATCTCGTTTTTTTAAGGACATTCGTAAACGTTAAATCTATGCTTTATTAAATCATATCTGTTATCCGAGATGCGGGCTTGGACCAAAGGGACAATAAAAACGATGGTAGAGAGTCTGCGATCTCAATACTTCATATCCTCATTCTGGGTACTAGCTGAGGAAACAAAGGATTGATCTCGTGGACATTCCATAGAACATTGCGGTCGGACCTTTTCCT